>NDXB01008898.1:8597-55577 GCA_002631895.1 Agapornis roseicollis
TTTTTTTTTTTTTTTTCTTCTTTACCAAAGAAATAACCTTTCTTTTATCCAGTAATGACAAGAAACTCCAGGTGAATGCTGTTTCATTTCTTAAACAACAAAGATGCCTCTCCTAGAGCTAGCGCAAGCCACCAAATGTTACTGATTATTCTCTAAAGATGCATTAACATTTAAAAACAGTGTCTCACCATGTGGTTTCTGGCTTTGCAAAGGGATATGATAAGCCTTTATCAATATAGGGAGTAAGCAAAATCCACTTCTCAAATCTCCTTCCAAAAATTTCCTATTATCCACCGTGTCTTCCTAGCACCCTCAGGGAGGCCTCACATTTCCTTCTTATGAGCTTTGTTCTGTTAAGGGAGATAAGCTAGCATGCACTTGAAACCCAGTTTACTTCTTACTGGATAGTGCAGAGTACCAAGTTAGCAACATGTGTAAAAGTCTGTCCTTACAGTGATCCATGTGAACAGCTGCAATGCAGAGGAGCAATCCAGGGAGCCTGCACCCATGCCAGGTTCATCAGGAAAGTAAGAGATTAAGTACAAAAATATAAAATCTCACTTTGGTTTGCAATGGTGGTCTTTTTGGGTCGGGCTGAACTGACTTGTCTTGTTTATACATCCTTAGGTGGCTCTAAAAGAGAGGCAAATTCCAGCTGGACCAGGGCTATTTTGAGCATGGAAGGGTTTTCTAACTCCTTCTTGGTACCTATAGGGCAGAAGGTTGGAAAACCTTATGGGGGGGGGTGGTCAAGTGAAGTTGAAGCTTTAGGAGAGGCAGGTACAATCCAAAACAGTAAAGGAGGAAGCTGAGAGGAGAGGTGCAGGAGCAGGTGACAGCAGGAGAGGAGGCCAGACAGGGTCAGTGGTGTTGCAAAAGTAAGAGGCTGGGAAATACCAGAGGGGTTTCAGACAGCTGTAAGAGTTCTTGTGAGTTTGTCCTGAATCATTCTCTCCCACCAGTCTCCTTCCCAAGACTCTTTTAGTCATTTTCCAAGATTATCCACAAGGTTGTAGCGCAGCTGTATGGTGAAGAGGCAGAATGTTCCCAGTCTCCTCACAATTCTAATTGCTCCTTTGCATGCTCATCTTCTGCCCCTTCTTCAGTTCAATACATCAAGGAGCCTGGGACAACATCTCCTTTTCTGGTACATTCTCCCTTTGTGTAAATCCAAGCAAAATATGCCTGGATTTCTGATTCTCTGAAGAGCAGTATCACAGCACCAAGTTACCAGGGCTTTCCTGAAGGTTTTAAGGGAGCTGATGTTTCTCCCATGCGTGCTTCAGCTCATGAGGTAGAGCCATAGGGGCAGCTAGTCCTGTGCTATTTGTTCGGTATTTTACACCTTCTGAATCTAGGGCAAATCATGGAGTAATCAAGCCTTTGCTTTGCTAAAGTGCTTTCCTAGCTAATTTAGGGCTTCTTGATTCATTGGCACTTTTTTTAAGAGTCTCTTGAAAAGCAAAATGAAGTGCTTAAAAGAATGAGTTAACAAATCCTCCACTTCCCCACTCCTACTTCCCTGGCAGTATTTTACTTTTCTTCTAGAGATGCTCTCTTTTTCACTACATGGATTGCCAAAGAGACAAACAGAATCTGCCCCAGGGTTTGTCTCCATTCCTCTCCCCTGGGCTGCTTTTCTATCTCTTGCTAACATGCTGTATTGCCTTGTACCATTGACTCCTTGATAGCCCAGCTCCTGTTTTACCCCACGCTCCCTTTAGGTCTGAAACACACCATTGCATCTGCTCCACATGGGGTCTTCCTCCTGCTTGTCTATTAACCTACAGCTGTGCTGAAGCTCTCATGCACACACATTTGACAGAGCTCTCATCTAGACAGGATCCACTTGCAACCACGTGAGCTGGATCATTGCCTTGGTAGGTGATGTGCAGTGCAGTTTTCAGAGAAGTTGGGTAACTGAACAGTATATGGAAAGACAAGTTTGCCCTGTCTACTTCAAGTGTGCTTTCACTGTGTTAACCTGTGCTTTCCCTGCTTGTGATTCTGGCTGCCGGACTTTACATCCATTTCTCAGATAAAATGCTCTCTGATAACTCCCAAATCTGGTGCTCTCTCCTGCTTACACTGGAGACAGCCTTCTGTTTTCAGCCGGGGCTGATCCAGATTGCATCAGCATATGATCTCCAAATCAGAGTCCCTGAAAGTCGTATCCTGAGCAGATTGTCTGGAGGGGCCAAATTCAAACAGAGGTGGTCTAAGGAGCTTGTCCGTCTCCAAGAGATTGACACAAATGGTCTCCTGTGAATGTCATGAGACAGCTCCAGAGCTCTGCATTCAGCATCCTGCAGGCAGGTACAAGGATGGAAATACAATGAGGATACTTATGGCAGCAGCTGGGCTAAAATAGCTCCCAAAAGCATTGGGTTTAGTGAATGTTATTGGATGAGAAAGGGAAGAAATCTCTGCCTTCCTTCTGCCAATCCCATGTTTTGTTTAAATGGACAAATTCTGTTCTTGTGGGTAGATGATATGGGGAAAGGCATTTCAAGATAGAACCAATGTAAATAACTCAGTCATCTGAAAAGAAATTAGGTATCTGTAACTACAAGAAAATGCAGGTCCTAACAAACTGATATACTGCCCCTGTTGCAAAATTGAGGGTAACCATAGGACATCCCTTGGGTTTGAACACTATTATTTGTTTCCATTGTACAAGTGCTCCCAGGTATCGTATCGCTCCATCACAGCTGCTGGCCCACTGCAGCCTGGGAAACCATACTGGAAATTCGTAGCTATTCAGTGCATGGAGCAGCTTCCTCCTAGGCTGTAAAGCTGATTTTATGCTGATGAATGGCCCGTCTCTGAAAACAGGATGAAGGTGCATTATTTTCCTATTTTTCATATGGCTGAGCGAAACAATACCTTGGGGGATCTCAGAATAAAATTATCATAGAGAACCATGCCCAGAAGTAACACAAAAGAAAAAAAATCATGCAACACTGTAGGCTGTAGCACTGAACACTGCCTCGGGAGAAATAATCCTAGCACTGGATGGATTACTGTAGAGGGCCCAGATTGCTTTGTCACGTAAAGGATGCTGCAGAAATTGCAGACATGGCATGAAGCTGTTGGATAACTTCAGGTGTGAGGGAATTGATTATTAAAGAAGGGGAGGGAAAATTGTCCTTTCACTTCATTAAGACTGGACTGGGGTGGATCCAAAAGGTTTGGGTTCAAGGGGTAAGCAGAGGACCCATTGTCAGCCTTCTCTGAGAAAAAGTTGTGTTGAAGCAGTGGCCCTTTCTTGTTTGTTTTTTTTCACTGGCACAGCCTCAATTTACCAAAGTAAATACAGACAAAGCACAAAGACTTTTCTACAGTTAACTAGAAGCTGGTCTGACCAAAGGAGAGGTTTGATGCCCTGAACAGCCTGCCATGCTAAACCTTTTGCCAGCTCTAGCCCCTAAAACTGACAGAAACCAATAATCTCCAGGCTTAGAAGAGTTGTGAAAGCATTCATGGTTTTATTGCTGATATTATCATGCTAGACCCCAGAGTGCACCTCTGAAAGAGGCTTTTGTTTTGCTACATTGGGAGTCCTAAAGCTTTCAGTGCCAATTAATCAACCTGTGAAAGTTTGCTACTGCTTCATGTTTCATCAGTAACCTCCACCAGTCTGGAGTTAGGATTTTAGTGGCATTTTACTAAACTGACTGGTGAATAACCACTTCACTTCATGACAGCTCTCAGGTCTCAAAAGTATTGACTGGCTGGAAAGAAACCAAAACTTGTCAGGCAGATGTTTTACATAACATAGCTGTGTGAAATTGGGATCACATCCTCTCCTTTTCATGTCTCCTGGTCAACAGTGCAATAACAAGGAGTATTAAAAAACCTATTTAATTTCTTTCCAGGCCTAGTTCAAGGTGAGCTTTTTCATTCAAGGCCACTTCGACTCAAAGGAAGAAACTTGAACCTGTATCTCCCAAGTCCTGGATCAGAGTCCTGCGAACTCACCATCAGTGGAGCTAGACAGCTCCCTTTCTTCAGTCCCTGTTATAAAACTTTGTCAGAACTGATAATCATGAGAAAACTCCTTGGCTTTGACCATGCACTGAAAATGTCCCAGTTCTCTCTCATTGTGATATTCTTGGCTGCTTTTGCTTTTTTGGGTTTTGTTGTTTCAGGGAGAGTTTTAAAGTGGAAAATAAGATTTTTCAGAAGGATGTGTCAGCACAGTGTGTGTCTATCTGGGAAAAGAGAAAGAATATGCTGGAAACTATGGATTGCTCAAAGCAAGCATTAGCCACAGCTTTGAAAACCTTTCATGTAAAGCAAAATGTGGTTGTTAGGATTCAGGAAAACAGGTTTCCACAGCTATAATCAGATCCTAATTTTAATAGAATGCTTGAATCGCCAAAAGGCATTGCACTGTATTTATTGATTCTGCTTTGTTATGGGTTTTGCTGCTTTGTAAAACACTGCACTTGGACACAATGTTCAGATGTGATAAAAAGGCTACATTAATCAGCAAAAGGCCATGTCTAGAAGCTTCCAGAACAGTGGTAGGAAAATTCACCAAGAAAAGCTGGTTTTCCTCAAATTTCTCCAGCCAAGGAGTAACAATGTCTAATATTCTCTAAGGTCCTCAGGGACAAAGAGACTGCATGATCCTGGACATGGTTTCCCCAGTTCCACCCACAACATCCAACAGCCTGCTAGAGATATGCACCTAATTACAGAATGTATTTTGAGTAGAAAAGATTAAACCATAATTGGGAAAAATCTCTGTGGGCAAAAACTACACCCACTTAGATCTAATTTGGTCTCATTTACCCTTCCAATGAGTCGGAGTCACAGGTAAACCTCATGACCCGAGTTTCATAAAGCTCATCATGCAGCTCCAGGTACCATTAAGATCTCTGTGGGACTTTTGAAAGTCCTTAGACTCCTGAGAGCTTCTTGGAGTCTTATAAAGAGAGAAATCTGAAGACAGCTGCTTAAGAGTAACAAACAGTTTAATCCTAACCACTGCTCTGCTAGCTAGCTTCTCTATCTAGCTTTGAGCTACTCACCTCATTTTGGTAATTTCTTTTTCTGTACATGTAAAATGGCAATAAAAGGTATCCAGCTGTCACAGCTCTGAGGAAGGGTAATTAATGATCAGAGTAGGATATTAAAAAGGAAGGCACTATTCTAAGCACTATTCTAGCATTATTCAGAATAATTTAGTAACTACAATCCATAGATCTTTAATGCCAACAGGGACCATTTCCTGATGATGTAGATTGAATTTCTCCACCCAGAGACTGTAAGAATTTACTCAGCAATTTCCATCTACAGATCCAGAAGCTGAAGTTGAACCAGAGTATGTCTGGTAGTACAGCAGAAACACAGCCTCTCTAGGCTCATACCAGCCACATGGAGGGCTGAATATATGTCTATATTGTTGACAGACTGCTCTTGTTCCTGTCCCACAAGGCTCACTTTCTGTCTTCATATTTTGCTGACTTCTTTCACAACATTTTTCTTAAATCACTATTGAAGATTTCAATTTCCAAACAACAGCAGAAATCCCAAAGCCACATGAATAACAGCACATTTCATTGATAAAAGAAAGAGGGTTGTGATAAATAACACATTCTCTTTATGTTTGTGTAAGCATTCTGATTAAAACATGGTGAGGGAGAGAACTGGCACCAAATGGGCAATTCCAGTGATGCTGGACATTTTTCACACAAAGCATATTTAAAAGATATAGCCTAGCTTTAAGAGAAAACATTTTTCATTAAAACAAAATAAAAATAAAAATAAAATAAAGGAAGAAGATACAATGATGCACAGCTTAGGACATAGGTGATCAGCTAGGCCCGCACTGGTCTCCATCCAACGCAGCATCCCCTCCCAGACATGCAGCCTCCAGTCACTGTCCTGCCCTGGCTTTGCTCAGCCACTGACCTGGGCAACAGCAGCAGCTCCCAGCACTGTGAAAGATGAGCTGATCATTGCCAGAGACCAGCTAATGTGCTTCTGTGACTGGGCAAAGCTCATGAAGGCTTCAGAAGCAGAAGTTTTCTCTGTCACTGGAGTTCACGACACCAGCACAGCCCTTTGCCAGGTCTCTAAGACTTTGCTCTGTGGGAGCAGCTGCACTTCCAAAGCAATGGAATTGCACATCTGATTTTAGATGAGAGGAGCAATTAGTAATTAAAAACAATAATTATGAAGTGTTTGAGTTGTACTTTCCTTGATTGCCACATGCACAGAATCTTAATTCCACTGATACGTCTTGTGCTTTTGGCTTCAACATACTAATGCATTTCTACTCCAGAGCAGGCTGTAGTCTGCAGTTTGGGTTTGTAGGTGGCATGAAGGATCTCCCCCACACCTGACCCAGTGCTACTCATTCCTCCTTGCCTGGAACAGCTATGTATTACTCAGAGGAAATGATGCCTGACATTGTTGCTAATAAATTATTTTAAAAAAGAATTTTAACTAGTTACTCACATTTTGACCTGAGGGGTTCTTCAACAGGCAGACATTACAGAAAACCAGTTTGTTATATACTTTGATCTATTTCTCAGGTATTCTTTATCATTATTTATGTCCCAAGGGATTAAAGCTTGCTGAGAGACCAGGTCTTACTTAGAAGTGGGTTTCATGTGTTAGAGTGCCATTCTCTGCTCTAGCAGTTAGTTTCATGAAAGTATCCTAGAACCTTTCCCTAGGATGAGTTTTCAACACATTTCATATTATTTTACAAGAATAATGAAAAGTCTCTTTAAAAGTGCCTCACCTCTTGAATGGAGGAATGGAGGAATTTTGTAGGCTCAAATTAAGACTTTTCATTAAAATACTTGGTGGTGTGTTTTGATATGAAAGAGAACTATTCTTACACCGTTCCTACACCACAGCTCAAACAAAAAATCATATTTTAATTAATATGTGCATAAAACAAATAAGGACAAATAATACAGTCATTTCTGGTTTTCTTTTGAATACACACTTCAAGTTTTTCTTATCACTGATTTTTCTTCTGGATTAAATGCCACATATTGATAACCCATGAATAGGCTAATTTCCTTTCCTTTCAAACCTTGTCTGTACGTCATTCGAAATTATCGGTAGATGAAAAGTTATGGAAGAAGTAGAAAGAGTGAAATATGTTCTTTGAAGGTTAATGAAGAAGAGAAAGCATAACACACCAAAGGGTAGCATCTTTTGTCAGGTCAAGATACACCTGATTGCTGTCCAAACTCAGGATTTCAGACAGGAAACATCAGGAAGGAGGCAAAAGGTAAAGAAGTTCAATTTCAAATGTTCACTTCAATTCCACAAATTGCAGGTGTCACAGGCTTTGTAACATTCACAGATGCAGTATATATTCAGTATTTATATTCGTATATAGGGCTCAGTGATATGATTCAAACCACAGATCTGAACTGAATTATGCCACAATGTGCTAGGCACTACATGGCTCTGGGAGTGAGCAGTTCTCCCCTGGCGCTGCATTCAGATGCAATAGACCTCTTGGCTTATATTTTAGAGTCATATCTTGACTTTAAAGGATTCATCTCAATGAGCTTTTAACGCATGCAAACCAGGTGCTTGTGTTCTCTCCTGAGAAGGATTCAACCTTGCACTCTCTGCAGGTGCAGCTCCATAGGCATTCAGACAAGACCAGTGTTTTCACCAGCCTAGCCCTTGGTCAACCTACCCTCAGGTTTCAGCTTTTCACCTTGTGAGGGGACCTATTCCATTTTCCTGAATCCAAACTCCTTTCAGAATTTCCCTGAAGTTTCTTGCTTTCAGAAGCCAGCCAATTGCATTTTAGCCTCAGCTGGTCACCAAAGCACAGCACAGCAGAGATTTATCTGATCGGCCACCTTACCCAGCAAAGGAGAGATATCCACAGCATTCAGTGTGCCATGATGCTCACTTCAACACTTCCAGAAATAGTAATACTGTACATTTATTCAACATCTGCTCAAGGAAAGTACATCTCTAATAACCATCAAAATACAAAGGCAGGCAGATGTTAACAACTCCTCTTTCCACCTCTTTGTTTCAAACTGCTCTAGGGAAGCTTTATAAACCATGCTGATGAATGGAAGGCCCAGCACCGAAAAAAATGCAAGATAGGTTGTTTTATTTCTTCCTTCATGAGGAGAGAACAGCCTCCACTGAAGCAGGGAAATAGAAAATGAACCTCTGAGGCAGTCATGCAAAATCTCAGACAGAGCCTTACTCATACGATTCTGTTTAATCACCGTCCATTTCATCTTCACCCTTCAACTAAATAATAAATATGGAGCAGTTTTTTTCATTACCGTTTGAGCCAAAACTGGTCCTGGAGAAAATATGAAAATAAGGGGTGAGTCTGGAAATCAGCAGGTTTCACTGATGTTAACTACAGGGCACCTATGTAAATTTCTAATCCAATAATTATTAATCCAGCACCTTTTTATTTTAGGAACTCTCACTAGTAATTTCCACTTCTGAGTGTATCACACATCATAAATCCACTCCAAATGATTTTTAAATCTGTCCTTTCCAATTCCGGTTTGAATTGACATTTTGTTCTGCTTGAAGTGGCATCCTCAGATGCCTTCTCCCCTGCAATTAGTTGAGATTAAGCAGTTGGAGCACCAGCACAGCAAAGATCAGAAATGCTTATAGTCACTGATGCTTTGATCATACTGAACAGCAGAACAGGAGTAGGCTGTAGTTTGTGACTCTAAGTTGCATAAATAAATATGTTTCTGAGACTGCTTTAAGATGATCTGTAGCAGGCTGTGCCAGCAAGTGGACTGCATTTTTTACTGCTGGCAAGCAGCTTATTTGCTAGAGTCTGTCTGAAGCTTCAGTGCAAAACACACAGATCCTCATCTTTTTCTCTGCTCAATATTTATGTCTTCTTGTGCTACTTAATGATATGCAAAAAAGGAACTAAGTGTGTTCCAGTTGCAGATCTGGATTATTTAACTATTGGCAATCAGAAAGCAGTCACAGCTTTGGGTTATTAGTATTTTATATAAATGCTACAGATCATCTTTTGGAGCCTATGTGCCAGCTATCCCAGCAATGTGAGCAGCCTAACACAGGCAGTACAGCACAGGGTATTAGTCACACCCTATCTGTTGAATTTAATAGCAGTTGAGCAGTTAAAACCGCTTATCAGTGCTGTGGAAGTGTATCCCAGGGTGAGCATACACTGGCCACAGCTGCCTGAATCCTATCAGCTAATGCTGTCTGCTTGGCTGCACCCTGGGCAGAGCATGCATTACAGGGAGCAAAGTTTGACACATGGGCCGAGCTAATACGAGCATTTGGAACCTGAGACGATCTGTGCACTTACACACACTTCCTAAGTGCTTTTAAGAACTTCATTATTCAGTTTCTGGTACTTGCTGGCCAGGGCTGAGATACTGTAATAACAGCTGGACATGGAGTACTTTGGCCTTTGTACTTCCTTTAGTTCATGGGAAACTGAGGAGATCAAATAGCCAAATGAAAAAATCAAATAAGCAGACCCCCCAGACTCAAAGAACTGTTTCAGATCCCTCCCCCTCATCCAAATTTTTGGCCTATGCTTTAAATTCCTCAAGAGCTCAGCAGTTGTTAGTCGGGCTGCTGTTTTTTCTTCCCCTGAACTGGCTCCTTATCTCCGTCAGCACATTGCAGGTTGCTTTGCCCCTCACTAGGTAATATTTACCTAGGGAAATCAAAGTCATATAAATGGTGGGTTGCTCTTCTTTTCATGCAGGCACTAAAATTCCCTAGCAGTTACCTATCCCTTTGCATGTATGCAAAATGTAAGTGTTATCAACAAGGTGAACTGCCTGAAAAAGAGAGTAATCTAGGAGACCAATGCACCTTCAGGGGAAGGTCAGAGTGGAAGCTGAGAAAGTAAGAGGAATGGAGAGAGAGATGGGAAATGGGGAGAGGAAGGTGTAGCAAGGGAAAATATTTTTCTAAAAGAAAGAGATGGAGAAAGAAGCATTAAAAATTCATTGTGTCCTGGGGGATTTCCAGCAGGTGGACTCCTGTGGTAGATCTTTATTGAAAGGATAGCATCTGTTTTTCATAAATAGCTTCTGAGAAGTACCTTTAAGTGAATTTGCAGAAGGATGCATCATTATCTTCTTTATACCTGTGGGAAAGCTGAGGAAAAGAGAACTGATTTGCTTCAAGTCACACTTTCCACCAGCTAAAGGAGCAATAGCCTCTTCACTGCTTCCCTGGCAGAGGTCTAGCTCTGCCATGCCATCAGTTCTCAGTGCATGCAGACTAAGGCACAGTGGTTTTGCTATACATTTCTTGCTGTTGCTCAGCTAGACGTATTTGCTAAGCAGAAGTGATCACTTTCTCCTTTTGTTGTCTAAATTTCATGGTACCTTCCCCACAACTCTGTGGTTTAATAATAAAAAATGCTGCTCAACACTGCTTGAAGTTTTAAAAAATGAGTTTCCCCACTGAGTCCCACAACAAATATGGACCAATTCCCAGACAGCTAATCCCATCCAAAGATCATCCTCTGAGCAATATTGCAGGAGGCATAGCAGACAAGGGGGATATGCAAAGGAACAGCACGTGGCCATGAAAATGGCTTCTTGGTAGTCTTGGCAAAGACCAGCAATATGAGGGAAGAGGGATCTGAGATGTTTTTGAGACTTAGGCATTTTTTCTTACTGACTTTTTTATTTCTCCATTGGCTTTTCCCAGTTTCCCTTAGAACTGAAGTTTGAGAAACCACACTACTCTAGACCTGGTGGTTACAGCAGTGTCTGCTTGTGAGGTGCTCTGTGACAACTGGGCACAAGGAGTCCTGGACACAGATGCTGATGGGGATGGCAGTGCAATAACTGCTCTCCCCCAAACTCAGATCCTGTGGCAGCACAAACAAACCCTACAGTATTTCAAGGCTCTGTCCAACCTGGCCCTGTACACTACCAGGGATGGAGCATTCACAACTTTTTTGGGCAACCCATTCCAGTGCCTCACCACCCTTACAGTAAAGAACTTCTTCCTTATATCCAATCTAAACTGCCCCTGTTTAAGTTTGAACCCACTACCACTTGTCCTACCACCACAGTCCCTGATGAAGAGTCCTTCTCCAGCATCCTTTTACGGGGCCTTGAGCAACCGGGCTCTAGTGGAAGCTGTCCCATGACAGGGAGTTGGAGCTGGATGATCTTAAGGTTCTTTCCAACCCAAACTATTCTAAGATTCCATGATTTGCAAACGTTTTGGTTATGATGAAGCCTGGGTTTGGGTGAGGATTTATTTTGGCCGTGGCCAACCAATCCAACTGATACCTGGTCCAGCCCACAACTGGCACACATATCCCCATTGTAAACTTTAAAAAAGCAGGAAGGAAGTGAAGGCTGGTGGGGGCTCAGCCACCTGTCTGCTGGCAGGTCAAAGCTGTCTCTGCTGTTTTACATGTATTCACAGCTTCTGTTGTGAATCCCAAAGGGCTGAAGCAATTCATTTTTCCATTCCCATTTTGTAAACTGTCCATTGGCAGCAGCCAAAGTCCATCAATTGCTTCCATCAGAGCTTGCAGCACAGACAACAGTCATAGAATCATAGAATCATAGAATAGTTAGGGTTGGAAAGGACCATAAGATCATCGAGTTCCAACCCCCCTACCATAAGCAGGGACACCTCACACTAAACTGTGCCACCCAAGGCTTCATAGAAAGCAAGGACGGTAAAGAGATGACAGGGAGAGAGCAGGTGGCTGAGGAGTATGCACAGAGCCAGCTGCTCATGGCCAGAGGTTCAAACAGCCTCACAACCTTTAACACCCCAGTGTTGCTTAGTGCCAGAACCAGGTAGTCCCATAGGCTGTTGAGGGCTGAGGAGCATCACCTTCACAAGGTAAACCTTCTGGTCCAGCTGAGGGGCAGGCCATGGAAAAAATACAGTTGGACAGTTGGAAATACAGGCAAGAGAATTTCCTTGCTCTGCCTTGCTGTTCTTTTACAATCAAAATACCCAGGGGTAAAGTAGCAGTATAAAGAGGGTAAGAGTTCATTATCATTTTGATAATGAACTTCAGCTTTTCACTTTTCATAAAAATGAAGGTAAAGTATGCTATTATCTTCTGCATCTACTGCCTGTCTGCAGGACTCCGTTCAGTTCATTGTGGCACAGCACAAGTGCATTAGCTACTTGCCCTGAATCATCCTAAAGTCAGCTGCCTAGCACTGAAGTAGATAATATCACTGAAGGGCTGGATGGCAATTGTATAAAATATATCAGTACAACACAAAGCAGGAGGGTATCTCACTTTAGGGAGTTTATAGATGGAATTTAAGCAAGCAATGAATAACTAGCAAGTTTTGATTTGCTTTTGATCCAGAGTATGAAAACTCAGCTTTTGAGAATTTTCAATGAAATTTTGTGATAACAAATCAAAAAGTTCTGAAATTATTCAGAAAATGCCACTGAATATTACACTAAATTATTGGACGGGACTGGATTAATCAGGTGGGCACTCATTGAGCCAAGGTTTTCCAAATAGCCTCCTGACACAAGTCAATCCTATAAGCACAGGTTAAAACCAAGATATTGTACTGCTTCTCTGAAAAACAGAGCACTTACTTATGTTCTTTTTAAATATATGAGGGAATGGGAATGGGAACATAAGCTCAGCATGTGATGTGTGAAAGTTTTGATTGATATGAAAAAGACAACCAATCTAGGGAGCATATACTTTTCTCCATTGGGCTGCTTTCTTGGGCTGTATTCTCATCTAATTTTGCATCCAATTTAAAGGACCTCCACAGGTGGTTCTGCAAATATGAGCTATGGCATCAACACAGCCTCTCAGGTTCTTTCTGAAAACATTTAATTATTGCCATTCTTGTGTTTATTTTACCCAGTGAACAGCAGCAAGCACATAGTGAGAAAATACCGTGGGCATCTCCGAACAAAGATTGAGTCTGGAGAAGGAACCATACCAGTCCGATGCCATAATGCTGCTCAGACATGGGACGGCGTGTTGCTGGGAGAGCAGCTCATCACCATGTCTTGTACAGACAAAATTGCCAGGTACCTGATTTATATACATGGCAAAACTCTTTGCATGTAGAAATGAAGTTTGATACCAGAGAGGACTATGTCTACTGGTAGGGAATAACTAGCAGATGCTGGTAAACCCTGCAGAAACAAAGACCTCCTTTGTATGCAAAAGCAGACCATATAAATAGGATGGAATGTAAATAGGATGTTTTCCCAAATTCTCCACAGCTCATTAGTTGCTTTTTACAGTGTGAAGAAAACATAAACTGTCTTTGCCCCATTTTTGCCAATAGAATTTCAGTGTTCAAATAAAATACATCCACTCTCCTCTGGTTGGTTATCTACCCCAAAACTTGTAAACCAACCATCATGCACATAAAGTTAGTTCATTCTCACCCTATTGGATGAAGTACCCTAAAGGCTGCTAGGAATATTTCTAGTATTTGAAATGTCATTGCAGAACTTACATGTCACACTGTGGCTGCTTTGTCCCATAAACACAACATGTATTTATGCAGAATAATTGCCATATAATAAATCTTTCACAATTATTCCATGGTGGCACATAAAAAGTAAACACATCCACCACTCTCAATTTAGGGCATTAACTAATAGCAAATGATGGCTACCACAAAGTGAAAACAAAGTGTGTACTTACTATACTACTGGCATATATACATGCATTTATACTTATGTTCATAATTATATATATACTATGTGTGTTAGCTATAGATGCAGCTCTACATCTGGAATAAATTGCATTATAGCTATAAAAATGTAAATGTTATCATCAGATTCTCTGCTGGAATATCATGCCTTAGAATTCAGTTAAATTACATCAGCTAAGAATTTGGCCCAGTTATCAAAGGCCAATATAAACATAAACTTTCAAAAAAGCATAAAGCTTTTGTTTAATCCAAATGCATAAATGTTGCTGTTAGCTTGATCCCTATGACCTACTGAAGTTAAATTAGTTTGTAGGCTTAGCAAAGCCTGCCATTTTGGCAGAAAAATGTATGACTGGACCAGCAAATGGAAATACTAACAGATTCACAAAATCCACCCTCTGCTAAGTATAATCATCACAACTGTTGTGTTTGCATGAAGGATAAAGAGCAACTTCTGCTATAATATTTTCATTTATTTATAAGAGATGACAGAAAACCCTGTTTTCAGTGGATCTCCTGCACTGCTTTTAGATGCAGTTGGGTTTTCCCTGTTCTGATTCATATGGACTCAAAAAATTAAACAAATTTAAATTTGAGCATGGAAATATTGTGCTCTCTCTTGTTTTAAATGTCATTAGCTAGTGAATTAAATATCAGCTTTGCAAACAGTACTGCATTCGCTACTGATGGGGATGTTGACTGTAATGCAGTCTGAGAAACTGGGTTTTCTCCAGGCACATCTGCTAAGCATTTTCAGTGAATCTTTTCCTTGTTGCCATGTATCTAAACAGCATTGAAGTCTGTGAAGAAAAAGAGAGTTTACCACAAAGTTTTTCCAGGATAAAAAACAAACTTTCAGCTTTCATCTTCGATGTTATTATTGCAATGTTGTATCAACTGCTGCAGTTTTTATTATTTATTTGCACAGCAACTGAAATAGGCATGGAATTTTCCAGGACCAAAAATAAAAAGCCCTCAGCAATGATTATTCCCTGCCTTGAACAGCAAATTTTACTCTCACCAATATGGTACAGTCAAAAAAGAGGCTGAGAAAAAGAGTGAGAAAAACAACATTTGTAGGAGTGGCGGTGGGTTTTGGACATTTCCAAGCACTGTGGAATCCTTGGTCAGGTTAAGAGCTCTGGTTCAGGAGAAATGGATAGGACAGCTGCTGAATTAGCAGATGACAAGACCGGGAAAAGTTGGAGATTCAGAACCAATGATTACAAGGAAGAGGAAATGGTCATTCTTAACAAAGGGGAAGGATGAAGATCGGAAATGATCATAAAAAAGGCAATTTGTGGATCTGGTGTGCGCAGCACCAGTAACTACAAGTGACAAAAACTAGACAAGAGGGGCCCAAGCAGGGATTTAGAGGAGAAAAATTCAACGTTAATAAAGTAGAGAGCATTGAGTTGAATGTGAAAAAAATACCCTTTCACAAGGGAAACCAAGAAAGTAAAATTGTGTCCAGAGAATGCTGGGGCATCACCATGGCATGTTTAAGAGTCTGAAAGCTTCTGCAGAGAGCGCCCAAGGCTATATGGAGATATTCACAACCCCGGCTGCACATGAAGGTCATGCCTCTCACTTCCTTTCTATTTCACGGTCACACTGTGAGACCTGGTTCTGCAATTTTACTTCCACTAGGCTCCTAATTACATATATTTGTGGCATAACTTCAGTCAGGTTCAAAAGTTCTTGTTTGGGAGTCACTGTGCTAGTGAAAACAAAGCACCCACAATGCAGGAAATGTTAAAAAACATCTCTTGCATGGCAGAAAATAAGCAGGGCTGGCCACCAGTGACAGCATTGCTGGGGATTTCTAGATCCTGTACATTTTATGTAGAGCTTGGCAAAGAGAGGCAAGAGGAGGTTTGAATATGGCATCTCAACAAACATTGTCCAGAATTTCAGTTCACCACATTAAATACTACCTCTGCTCAATTTTTATCCTCATTATCCTCCCCTATAAGGGGGAGAAATCAAAGGTTTCTTCACCTGACCATTTTTTTAGCACACATAGGGATGTTTTCTGCTTTCATCACCTCTGATCATAGAAAGTACAGGCAGGAAATGAGTTCAGTGGACACAGAGATTGCTGTGTGAGAGTCCTTTCCCCACTCCTGCCCCTCTGAAGAGCTCAGTAGGTTGTTTTGTGCCACACTTCAGACTCCAAATATTTGCTCTACCACATAGACAGCTGGCTCTTCAAATGTCTGCAGGATGCAGCAGTCTGGTTGCACAGTATATGTACTTGTCTTGCAATAAAAAAAAAAAAATCTCAGGACCTGAAATTCATGTTTGTATAAGCAAGATATAACAAAAATCTGGCTTGTATGCTTTGGATTTTATTGCTTGTAAAAGCCCCTCAGGAGCACTGGGCTATTAGAGAATGTTTCCTCTTGAGAGCCTAGCCAGTAGCTGCTAAAATATACATCATTTTGCGTTATTTGCAAAGGACATTGCTATCAGAATATCAAAGAACCAAGAATGGAGAGAGTTACTCAGAAAAGTGACTAATATTCTATAAATCATGTCTCTTAACAATTTATGCTCTTTCTTGCTCACAGGATAGCCATAAGCAGAGAGTGGTTTAATCAGATTTATTTGTTATTCAAAGGCATTTAGCAATTTTTATTACTATCACCACAAGTCTGAGAAAATTTGATGTTTGGTATGCATTATTTGGGCTCTGTGGCTTTGTTGAGATTGCAGGATAAACAGCCTGGTATCATACCTATTCCCTTACTGAATTAAAGCACAAACACTTCTGGCATGAATACTCATGTTATTTGGCTCAGGCATAAAATTGCAAGGAGAAGTTTTGTCACTGCATTATAAAGGAGGTCAGACTAGTTCTTAGTGGTTCCTTCTGGCTTTAAAAACCCATGCATTTATATGTGAAAATTTAAAGTTTTGGCTCTGTGTATCCACAAATAACCCACCCTAAGAGTGTAAGCTTTTACACTCACCATTTCTACGAGTCTCACAGCGCAGTTGGAGTTCAGCCTCTCAATGTCATAGATTTTAGGATTAAACCACATTCTTTAGACCCACAGTTCGTTAATTACACTAACAACACCTGACACTTCAACCTTCATTTTCCTCTGTAATGTACACAGTATACACTTGTGAAAAAGCAGGATTATTGTGAGCAAAATCATGTTAAAAATTATCAGCTGTTTGAGGAAAAATCCGTGTCATTTAACATTTTCTTGATGCAAATCATAACCTGTATTAAGACCTTTATGTCAACAGAGGCATTATAGTCCTAAGAGAATTTAGGCTTTTTTGTAACAGCAAACCCACTCATACATTGGACCAAATTAAACTTCTTTTCATCTCTCTCATACTAAGGCAGGGTGCAGGAGCAGCTCATTCCTTTACTTATTGGAAGGTCAGTGCAAGGTTACTGCTGCTAGTGGTGGAAGTCTCAGCAGTTGCTGGCATATGTATATGCATACACACAAAGACATACACACACACAGAGAGAGACAGAGGCACACACATTTGGGTAAAAACCAAGGATATCTCTAGAGTTCAGCTCCTTTTTGAGGATTTAAATCCAATAACCAAACATTAGGAAGGTTAGGCACTAAATTCTGTCTTGGACCATCAGCACTGTTCAAACCAGTGAGGACTAGAGGTGCTAAGGTCCCCACCAGCTGCAGGGGTGCCCTGTAGCCTCAGGGACACCAGATCTCTGTTTATGTCTCCAGCTGCCCAAAGCCAGCCCAGTGCTCTCTTCTTCCCTGCACAACGCTGCTGGTCTCCCACTGCACACAAAGTGTGTACATGTGTGCCAGATTTGCAGGTTTCATGCATTGAAAAGCATACATATATAAAATAAGAATTTCCAAATGTGTCTACTTCTTATTCCTACAGCAGAATTTGAAAGACCGAACAAAACATTAAAGAACTATGCACTTCTCTTACTCAAGCCCATCACCCTCTGGATAGACTTGTAGGGGAAATTCATAGTCTACCACAGGGTACAGAAACTGCCTTTATGTATGTTTTTCACTCTGACTCATGTGAACACTGAGCTTCATGCCAGTCTGCATCCATTATGGCTCACCCCTAGGCCCACCCTGCCCCTGCTTTAACAACACATACCACCCCCCTTCTGTACTCTAAGATCATCAAGTTTATGTCTCTTATCACCAGCACCTGGATTCCTTCTTCTTCAATGCAGAGAAACTAGGGAAATTATTTCTCTTAGAACCAACCAATCCAAATAGTTTCATTAGAGACAGAGTTCTGCAGTGNGCTCAGTGCCAGTGAGGCCCACCCTGCCCCTGCTTTAACAACACATACCACCCCCCTTCTGTACAATGTTTCCTGATCTATGCTCTAAGATCATCAAGTTTATGTCTCTTATCACCAGCACCTGGATTCCTTCTTCTTCAATGCAGAGAAACTAGGGAAATTATTTCTCTTAGAACCAACCAATCCAAATAGTTTCATTAGAGACAGAGTTCTGCAGTGCATCACTCTTCCCCAAGATTCTCTTCCTTGATAGACCTTAGCAAGAGAACTGGAGATCTTACACTGTGGCCAAGGCAGAGTGTTCTGAAAGGACATCTAGCTAATGTATTTACTTCAGAGAGATGCCAGCCTTCTGTGCATCAAACTTGTGTCTACACAGACTAATAGTGTATAGACTTACTTGTAAATGCATGACCTCTGGCATTTGTCCTCTTTCAGAAGTCTGCCTGTGGGGGACAGGCTTGAGGAATGTACTTTGTAGGGTGCAGGATCTGGAGGATGCAATGTTCTCAAACACTGCCTTTATTCAGCAAATAAAAGCCAGAATTCAGTGTTTATTTTGTAAGCTCTGGCCTTAAAATTGTTTTCCTACTACTGCTTCTCAAAAGGTCACCTTTGAAACACTGTGTGTTTTCTTGCCACCAGGTTAATGGTCATCCACTTCCTCATACCTCAGTAAAACAGTGACATGAAGCCCAGAGGTTAAATAAGACCTTGAACATCTAAATTATACCTCACCTGTAAAATGACACAAACAGTAACAAAGGAACTCCAAACTTTGCATTACAGCATTGACAGTCTATTCATGTCCCTTGGCTAAGGTCTGTGGATTATTTGGGCCCACAAGCTAGTGGATGGTAAGGAATCTTTATTGAGAAAATGTTCAAGGTAATGTAGTCTTAAGGCACTGTTTCAGGATTTAGCAGTGGGTGTCTGAAGTAAAGCTTAACAAGATGAGTTAAGCACACTAAGCTGTATTTAAATGTAGCATATAAAAATGCAAGACTAAAAGTCAGTGTTAGAAATTGGCATTCTTAGATCTATTTTAGTGTTAGTCTGTCGACCAGAGCCATTGTTATCAGAAGACTGAGCTTGACAAGGTAACTCTTAAGAAAAGCTACTTCAAAGGCTGCATATTAATGTAAATGAAAATCAATTAGCACAGCTAGATCTTCAATTAGAGATGATTTGTGCGCAAGATTTGTAATTCTCCCTCTTAACCCCTTTCTGTGTGACTGAGATTTCAATTTCAATCTTTCACCACAAAGTATGTTCCAGAAAATGTATATAAACCACCTACTGTTAAAATACAGATCAAAAACTAATGCACTAGTTCCACTTTCCAAACCAATAATAGCTAAATGGTCGTATAAATAGGAACACCACAGGTGTTCTGCTGAGCACAGGCCAGCCTGAATAACAATTTATACTGTGTAAAGCATAGCTGGAAATATTGGTAATAGAAACTGCGGTACAGGAGGTTAACAACATGCCAAGCAGGTACAACTTAAAGCTGTTAATAATGACCAAAAAAAGGAGGATTCTTTTGCAAGAAGCCTTAACAAAATAAGCTTTGAAATTCATCAGCAGTGCTTTATAATGGGCAAGATTTCTAAAGGTGCAAAGGAGACACTTCAGTCTCACCAAGCTTCAACAGCAGGTGGACTCACTTCCTTGAGATGTTTTTAAGCACTGTGCGGATCTCTCCCCATCTCAGTTTCAAAGCTGTGTGAGGGCAGGAGCGTGTCAGCATCCAGCTTTGGGTAATGCTGAGTACAAACCGATGCTGGCAATACTCAGCAAAGAGTCTCCAGGTGTCAAACCACAGCTCAGCAATGGGTGAGGAGCCCCATGCTGACCTGAGCAAGGCTGCAGCCCTTTGCACCCCCACGGGTTTGCCCCTAAGCCCCTTCCTCAGTGTTTTTATCATCCTTATTTTGGTTGGTCCCGGTGAGGGGCTGCAACCAGGTCACTTGATGAGAGGATGCTACAGCATGCAGGTGTGGGGCTGTGATGTGGTTATGACTTGGGGATACATCTCCCCACACACTCCACTGGTGTCCTTGGGCTGCCAGCAGTGTGGGAACCACAAAGCCTTGTCCTCAGCCCACTCCATGTGCAGGGCTGGGAGAGCACAGCATCTAATTAAAGAAAGGCTGCCTGCTCTGGGATGCCTCCCGGATCATCGCTGGCATTTCTGTGATTGACAAACAGGCAAAAATATATTTATTCAAGGATTATCTATATTGAAAACTGGATGCGGGATTTTGTCTTTGTAAACAGTGCAGTAATATCTGCTGTTTGAACAAAAGGAAGGGTATACTTTCCATCCATTTAAAGCACAAAAAGCTCCCATATTTAAGTGGAAAGGGGAGACATTTGGTTTTATTGATCCTGCTTGCTGAAGCTGCAGGTTTTTTTAAATACGATCTATGACTAAGGGAGCAGTGGGTTGATTTTCCCTTTATTGGAAGGGTTATTATGAAGCGTACAGTATATAAGTTATTAGAGAAATGTGTGCCCTTGAAAACAGCCCTTAAAATCTTGCACAATTAGGAAAATTCAGAATGATCCAGCATATTTCCTCATAGCAAGAAAAGTTACTTTGATATATGGAGGACCCAAAGTGTAACACTGCATTGCTCTGAATAATAATTTTATTTTGAGAAGCCACATTTGAAGAGAGCACTTTGTTACAGATGGAAACACAGCTACTTTCATAGGCCTAAATGAGGCTACAGAGAAATAGCCCCTTCAAAAATGAACACCCTTACTGATAGTTTCATTGGTGTTCAGACAGATCTTTCCCTATCATCTACCTACAAATAATCCCATAGATGTTCAGCTATCAAAGGATCAAGTCAGTACATAAGTCTTGTGTGTTGGTCAAGGGATGAACAAAACACAGGATAATAGGTCTTCCCCCAAATATTTGTAAGCTAAATCTATTGTTTATGCAAAATACTGAACTGGCTGCCCTCCAAGTTAGGTCTTTTACTCACAGAACAGAAGCACAATGAGTACTGAAAATTTCCCTCATCATTAATGTGCTTTTACTGTGCTCTGAGGGACAACAGCAGCAGTGCAAGGGTCTAACTTTGACCGGCTCAGCACAGGACCCCTCTTTTCCTAGGATTTGTGCTGACTTAGTGGGACTCATGTGTGCTTGGGGATGCTTTCCAGAAAGAAACAATTGGCCAAACACTTTACAAAACCTGGGTTAGACTTGAAGCAAAGCTCCATCTCTGCTTTTTCGTCCATCTTCTCTGACTTGGAGACTGCTAAAACAGTGTTGTGTTGCATGGGAAGTAGTCGATGTACAGGAGCATTGCCATCATCTCACCTCATTTCCCCGCCTCCATCATGGTGACACCAGCCCTGGCATTGCTCAAGAAGATCCAGCAAGCAATCCCCACCAAATACTGCCCTCTCAGTCTCAGCACTTTTCTGATTTTTCTGTCTTTCCTACTGTAGGATGCTATCTGGTTCTGGGACAGTCTCTTTACACCACTTTCTATCCATCAAACATGGCTTGCTCTCTTGGCCTGTATTCTTTGTTATGTTTCTTCTCCCATTTTGTTGGTCCAACCCCTATGCCCCATTTGTCTTGCAACTACTTATACTTAGGAGTCAAAACCCACCATAGCTGATACAGAAGTTTCCTTGCCCCCTGCTCTGGCCTGGGTCTTCCTTTGGGATGGGAAAACAGGGTTGGCTTGAGGAACAGCTATTGCATCTAGAAGCCATGGACTCTAGCTCTGCTTCTGAAGAAGTCAGACTGCCTCTCTTCTTTGATTCCCCAGCGTGTATAAAAATGGGGCTTTACCTCACAGCAGCAGTGTGAGAACTAATTAATGTTTATTAAATGCTTTTAATACATAGGAGATGACCTGATCATGCTTGTATTATGATTTCCAATAATGTAATTCCACTGACATATGAATCCCTCTTTACACTAGGATGAACATGTTCAGAATTAGGCAGAGAAATATCTCTAAAGAAAAGGAAGGTTCCTTGCAAAGAATTTAAATTAAATAATCATTATTACCTTGTAATTTATGATCTGAACACAATCCCCTATTTTGGTAAATAAAGCTCAGATGATTTTTTGTGATGTGCATATTGCTAAAATTCAAATATTGTTGAACATATGTTGTTTTTCTGTTTAGCTGGGTTTTTTCTCTCAGTCAATCAAAGATACAGGTTTTTTTCTAAAGAAGTGTCAAGTGTTGAAAACAACACTGGTATCTGATATGTTTCCATCTGGACAAAGATATCACTGTCTAATTTTTTTGCTTGCCTTAGAAGCTGATCGGAGGCTCGGTGCTGTTAGCTGAACTCAACTCTTAAGCTTGCATTATTAATTTTGCATCATGATAAGATATTTACCCAAAGAGGCAGCTAGTTCTTTCCTTTAAAAATGATGTTATTTGCAGGAATGTCCACACTTTTTTTTTCCCCCCAAATGAAGTTATGCAAATCTGATCAACTAAAGTAAATGATTCATAAAACCAATGACTGTTTAAATTGTGGGACTAAATTGTTTGTATATAAATATTACCTTTTATATTCCATTTGAGTTTTATGTAGATGAACACATTACTTTAATGACCTGCATTTACAGAGGGAGATGGGGAAAGTCTGACTCTGAAATCCTCAGCAGCCAGATGGCTGCCTTTTCTTGCATGAGATTAAAAGATGTTTCTCATTCACAGCCCTGCTTCGGAGGCAAATTAATATAGCCAGCTAAATTGCTTGTGTTTTTGGAATAAAATTTAAAGAGAACTTTTTAAAGCAATTGGTGTCACAGGTTCCTAGAGCAGATTGCTCTCCAGGTACAGCATGCTGGTTTTAAACATTCAGTAATTAATGGAAAGTATACCGTGTTAATTGACTGCTTCAGGAAAGGGAAATATAATGACTCCTTATTAATCATGAAAAGAGACATACAGCACGGAGGCACTGCAATAATTGCACTAACGGTTGGGAAATGTTAATTAATGAAAAGAACAATGATGTAAGAAATTAGCTACATAATGCTTGCCGCGGATGGAGATTGTGCTTTAAACACGTTATTTAGCATGGCAGCCACTGGATGTTGCCTTAAATAGCAAGCACCTCTTACCCTTTTCTTCAGTCAGCTACGAAGCTCCAAATGCTGCTGGTGTTTTGGTTTTTAATGAGCCAAAATACGCTCTCCAAAACTACATTTTCTGAAGCGTTTTCAGTTTGAACTCTTGAACTCAGAACTATTCAAGAGATTGACAGCGTTGCACTTACATAAAAATATTATCCAAGTGTAAGTGAGCATGTTAGTGTTTGTGCAGCGGGGAACACCTTCCTAGGTGGACTGAGCTAAATAGGTTTGCCAAGAAGATAACAGCATCATAACATCTTTCCTCTTTATAATTTTTCCACTTTTTAACCAATTACCTGTCCCCTGAAGAATTTAGAACAAGCATCCTGTCATATTTGTGCCTAGCTAGACGTAAATATTCATAGGCTATTAAAATGCAGAACAGTTCTGACAACTAATCCAGCATCATAAGTATGGAGCTCACAGTCATTAGCAGATTGAAGGCCAGTGAAGATTTCCACCATCAATTTGTTGCACCTTTAAGACAGTAACAGAGTGAGACATAGTCATCACTGAACACATCAGATCAGGTCAAACTACTGGTTAAAAATAAACTGCCTAAAAGTGTAACAAATTTTTTATTTTTCAGGATCAGGATTTGGTTCTTATGGATGTGTTCAGATCTGCATGCTCATTTATGCAAGGAAATGCTAGCCCATGAAGCTCTGGAAAATTATTCACAATTCTGTGGGAATTTTGGCCACCTATGTCATTTATTATCTTGGCTGTGTGACTAAGGAATGGTACTAATATATGACAAATGGCAAATACAGGTAGAATAAAGTGTTCATTTTAGATCTACCATTGCAAGTGTAAAATTATAGATGCATAAAAAAAATTCTGCTGAAGACATGCTAAATGAACATTCATTGAACACAAAATGCCTTTATAAAGAATAGCTCTCAACAAGAGGCCTCTGTTTGCAAGGTCACAAGACAGATGCATATCCCATAGTTCAGTGGTGTCACAGTAATCCAAAAGCATCATAGAGGTGGAATCAGTCCGTAGATGTATAATAACCCAACAGTGCAATGCTTCATATGCCATAGGACAGGGACAGGAATGGTTTCATCCTTCATCCAGTCCATATGCTTGCCATCGCTGATTTTCCCAGGGCAGCTGTCTTGTTGCCATTCTTCCACCCATGTGTTTTATTGCTCCTGAATTTCTTTTCCAGATGGAACATCCTTGGGCTCCAAGGTGCTCTCCTCAGCTCCTTCATTGAACCCATGTACTTGCACAGCATCATTGTGGGGAGCCTCTACCATACTGGTCACCTTTCCCGGGTAATGAGCCATAGAATAGAAGACATTGGTCAGCTGCCAGCTTCATACCGGTGCAATCAGCTGCTTCTCAGTGGTAAGCAAACACCTGCCTGCAAGACAAAAGAGCCCCTCTCCCATCACTAATTGTGCTGGTCACCAACAGGAGTGTTTACTTGTTTGTAAGTGAACCATTAGCTCATGCTTCCTTTCTTCCTGCAGAGTATGAATTTGCAAAATGAAGTATCTGATGCATTTAAATCCAGTTGCTTTTTAATATGCAGTGACCACTAAAAGCAACAGTAGTGGATAGAAGCAGACTAGCAAAACAAACACTGTACAAGGAATGCTCAAAGTGGAAAAAGTGTATGACTAAGTAAAAGATTTATAAAACCCAGGGACAATATTTTCAGTAAATATCAGGTTTAACTCTCTCCCATCCCACTCTTCCTCACCCAGTGTACACACGAATGTCAATCAGCAGAACCAGCCCTTGCATCTCTGGCACCATGCATGCAGTCCAGCCACCAGTGCCCCTGCTCCTTTACCACTTGCTAGCCATTGTGTTTGAAGCAAATAGTCATAAGAAAAGAGCTGTTCATTCGTGCAGGAGACCATAGTCAGGAAGGTCAGAGACCTCAGCAAGGCATTGCTGTCATCAGACGAGGCTGCTGCCTGTTGTGTGACCATCTCTGTGGTTTCCAGCTATCTTTCAGGCTACTTTCACTGCCATCACTGCTACTTCCTAGTCCACGTTCCTGCCTCAGGTCTCTGGTCCTTCTCCATCCCCCTGACTCCCGCTTCCTTAATCCCCAGCCAGGCAGCAGCTGTCCAGCCTCACCCCAACAAAACCCCATGAAATCTTGAATGCCTTCAGATCCTCGTGAGGCACGTGAGTGCTAAGGGCCATCAGCTCTCCACAGGCTTAGATTCTTACTTTACTCTTGGACTGAAAATTGTTCCTCAGGAGGATTCCCTGACACACCAATACAATGTCAAGGTTACAGAGTTGGGAGGTCAGGATGTTTTGGTGGGAGTATACCACTGACTTTCAAAGTCCTCTAGGTTCCTCAGTCAAGAGAGCGCTGATTTATCCGTTATTTATTTCACGTTCTTGTTTTGTTTTGCTTTCGTTTTAACATATCCTTGTGACAAAATCAGTTTGGCTGAGGCAGAAGTGATACTTTAGCCACTGGGGAAATTCTCAGGTTCTGTGTGGTTAGTACGTCTGGTAAGTGTGATGTGCATGTATGTGTTATGAGGTGAGTAGGTCAGAAGGCTCATCCTTATTTGAAGAGCTTATCTCCATTTTTTAACTCTTCAGTGCAGCTAGTCAAAGACTGCGCAATGCAAGTATCCAGGAAATCGTGCTCCACATGCCTCTTCCATCCTATGTCCTCTCCTGTCCCTCTTGCCTTGGCCTGGACACGGCATGACTCAGCTCCCTCTGCCTTCCCACACCACATTATAGGAGGGAGAAAAGGACTTGCAGCTGGTCAAGAAAAATCTCCTCATTTCCCACCAACTTTCACTCTGTGGGATGTACAGGGAAACCCACCTTAACTGCTGAAAGGCTGAAAACACAGTAAGGGATTTATTAAGAGATCCAACCACAGAACAGCTCTTGCTTTGCTGGGGTAGCCTTGCAGAGTGAAAGTAATAGCTCATATTGGCCCAAGTGTTTACTTATGTCCAAGAGTCATTGCCAGAGATTTCAAGGGAGATAGAAATGCATTAGAGGGATCCTTGTGTCACTTTAAATATCTGATTGTTTCATGGCTGTCTTCCTCCCTCCCAGAGACTTCTGTGTTTATAAAAGATTTTGCTTTGCATTCAGTGGTGTTTGTGGGTTTTTCTCAGCCCAGGATAAGCAGTGGGAGGAATCTGTCTCTCTCTGTCTACATTGCTTTTGTCTCTAAAGCCATTATTTGTAATCTTCCCTCCCCTACATATCCCAGGGAGCCAATGCTGCTTAAAGCTTACATAGCTGAGCCTTTTGCTATATTTCCCTTATCTGGAAACCTGTGCTGACAGCATATCCAGTGACAGAGGAGACAGGTACCTAGCAAAAGCCATACCGAATGTGTTAGAGACCAAACCCCAGCAATCTCAGCCAGGCAACTCCATCTCCCACACTTCTCTCAGTGATCAGACCAGCCAGGCATTTCAAATTGCAGAGTCCTTCAAATATAAGGATGCCAATTATTTGTCACTTGATTGTAGCAGTACAAGCTTTCCAAAGGAGAGGAGAGTCATGGTGTGTGATGAGATATCCTGAGGTAACTCCTTGTTCCCTCAGAAAAATAACTGGTCAGGTTTTCTGCTCACACCAGTCCCAGCCAGATGGAAATCCACTCATTCACTGGGATTAATCTTGGGTGTATTTTTTAAAAGAAAGAAAATCCCTGTGTTATTTTTATTTCATGTTCGCTGAAGATTGAGGCCATTCTAAACGATATTTTGAAGAGGCATGAGGTTTTGTGAAGAGAGAGAGGAGAATGAGAACAGATTTCAGTTCATATCTCAGAATACTCAAGTTCATATTATTTATACAAAGATTTTTCCTTCCAGTTTCTACAGTCTTCTATTGTACTCGTTGTGTTGGTTTTAAGGAGGATGATTTACATAAAGGACAGAAAATTATCTAGATTATTTGGGTGTTCTTTTCCAAATAAAATCAGAACAATTATTTGCCAAAAGAAAAACATGACAAAAGTGTTGAAGACCAAAAACAACAATCAGAGGAGATACCTAGGCTCTGTATTTGCATCTGTCATGAGTCTTATGTTTTCTCTTTTAAATCCTCTTCTCTTGCATTTGGAAAATGATGTGACAATACCATTATGTGTTACATAAACATGTACCTATATGTGATAGTTGGGAAGAGAAAACGTGAAAGCCAAACCAGCATGAAGGGTTTTACAGGCACTGCGGCAAGCATCCGGCTCTCACAGTGGTCCACTGAGAGCAGAGAGAGGTCCCAGGCTGGGCAGGGTGTACAGCCTCCACTTGGTGGGCACCCACAGCCTGCTCTGTCCTCCATGCAGCCTTTCCTTCATTTCCTCTGGTCACTGCTTTCACATTTGTATTTTTTAGTGGGTTGGGGCAACTTTGCCTGTCAGGGTGTTTGCTGTCGTGGGTGTTGGCACTCAAGTCCTCTAAGCTTTTGGGTGCTATCTCGACAGAGTGGTGCATAGTGTCAAACAGCTGATTCTGATTTGTTTGCATCTTGTTCTGTATGGAGGCATTTGACTAGCATCAGAGAGCTATCTGATTTTCAAGGTCTCGGTTTATATCCTGTTGCCTAGGTGAACCAGAGTTTTAGATTCAGACTGATCTGTTTTCTCAGGGGGAAAAGAAATGGAGAGAGGTATTAACACGACATGAATGTGTATACAAATCCCGGGTGACGTTATGACTTAGCTGTAATTCTCTTCTATACACAGTAGATAGTTCAGTCCCAGTGACTGAGATGATTTCACCAATTCCAGCCTTGCCACTGATACAAAGTGGTAATGCCATATATTTTTTTTCCCTTCAATGGCCACCTCTCTCTCTCTCTCTGCATGCTCATCTGGCTCTTGCAGCTCCCTCCCAGCACACAGGGAACAGGAGTAGATAGGGAGCATGTCCCTCACTGATACTGCTTCCCATGATGCTGAGAGGCCCCACGCAGGAGGTGCCTGCAGGGGCAACTCTCTGCTATAGCTGACCCTGTGCAGCCCTCTGCTTCTCCCATCGTCTCCCTCAGGGGCTTACCAAGCTTGGCATGCTTAACATGGTGATGAATGCTGCATTCCCACCAACTCCTGTCTCCTTCCTACTCTACCAGAGATTAGTAGATACTCATGATGTGCACTTGTTCCAAAACTAAGGTCCCTGAGCAAGAGGGGGCACTTTGGAAAGGAGGGCCTTTGAGCTATCTCCTTTAATCTCCTCCTCTCTGAACAGCCCATATCAGTACATCCCCTTCTCTGCAAAACTCTTTGAAACCATTCAGAAAAACCACAAAGGACCTGTCTCTGTTACCCTCCACCCAGGAGCAATGAAAGCAGGTCCCATCAAGCTGTGCAAACCATGAGCTGCTGCTGGAGCTGCCCCAAGCAGGGGCTCCCGTGGGAGTTGCCATTTGGAAGCATAGATCCATCCCTGGCCTGTGCTTCGGTGGCTGTGCCAGGCAGCTCCTCCCAGCAGCACAGTCCACACCTGCATGTTCACCACAGCAGCTTTTGTTGTCCAGGTTTGCAGGCTAGCAGCCCATGCAGCAAATTAGCAGAGAGGGGCTCAAAAGCTGAATGCAGACACACCATCCAGTGCCCACCTTTCCAACGTATTCAGTCTGCTTCAGGTCTCTTTGTCTTTCCAGCCTTGGAAGCTCTCAGTGTTGGTTCTTTGCTCACAAAAGTATTAATGAGCAAGGCAAGGCAGAGCTCACTTGGTTGCATTTATCCTGTCCTAGAAAATGAACCAATCACTTTCTTTATTCCCCTTATTTCCTCGCAAGGACTAAATCCTTCCCTGGTTTCAGGTATAAGGAATAAGAAAGCAACAGAGAATCATAGAAAGGCTGAACTACACTAAATGGTTAAGAATTTACATTGTTAAAAATAACTCTCTCTCATACACACACCACACCTGACCTTGCAGCCCTGATCTGCATTTAGAGCCAAGGGAGGTCTCACTCTTTTAGACTGTGACTCCAGTATGTGATTCAGATGTCCAAAATATGCTATGTGAATGACACAAAGGTCATACAGTCACCCCAGATGACTGAAAACATCATCGTTGCAGCTGTCTAAAATTAAATAAGATGCATCCCACCTAAAGATGTCCAAAATGTCTCCATTAGGACAGTAACTATCTCTTGAAGAGATTGTTGCACCCATACAGAGTAGGAATCTTGCAGGTAGACACAAGGTGGGGAATGAGAGTTTTCTGTGTAGGTCTGCAATTTCTACAAGGTCATTATTAACTTGGATCTAACAATCTCTCTCTGTGATGATGAAATACATGTTTTGTATTTCCTTATCCCCTGTTGATACCCCCTGTGATCTAGACTTCCTGTCATAGCCAGGCCCCAGCAGTTAATAGTTAATATGCTGGACCATGGAAAGCTCACCTGGAGGAATTCATGGCAAAAGCACTTTGCTGCTTCGCTCCCTGTAGAAACCAGTTACGCCATTAAAGCCTTTCTGAAAGATTTCACTCAGCAACCGTCACACTGCTGTCAATAGCACACACTATATCTAATGGCTTTCCTTAGGCTAAAGAGAGGGTGAACACAAGGTGGAAAAAGATCTATAGGAATTGCTAAATTATGTCTCTCTGAGGTACTCAGCCTGGTAACATTTAACCGGAGGTGATAACAGCTCATACAGTGCACAATGCTGGCGTGCTTGTTCAGGGATGTTCCATGTTCCACAACAACTCACCACGTTAGCAGCCTCTGAAGGTTTTAATGTTTAACTGGATATTACTGGTGTCCTTCTCTCCTGCCAGGGATTAGCCATGCTGATGCTCGGCAGCCTGGAAAATCTCCCAGCTTCAGTGTGAACTGGATTGTGGGGAACACCGACCTGGAGGTTATCAATGCCACAACAGGGAAGAGAACCTGTGGGACTCCCTCACGACTCTGCAAGCACATGTTCTTCACTCGGTGGGCAAAGCTTCATGGAAAGGTAGGTCTGATGTACTGCCAGGACACTGCTGCCAGCCCCACATGGACTAGTCCTTACCCTGATGTCAACTCTGTTTTAGCAATCTCATAATGAAGCTGCAGCCTCCACAGGTGTTCTGTGTCCCTCCTGATAATGCCTGGGAGAGGATTAGGAGCTGAGAGATAGTGGGGTCAGCTATGGGAGATGAGTCCAGAGAAAGCTGAGGTGGTTTTAGAGGGAAGATGGGTGTTCTGGCTGTCCTTGGCAATGGAGCCATGCTCAGATGAGCAGCCAAAAGCCATGAGACTGTAAAGTGTTCATACAAGCACAACTGGGTAATCTTTTAAGCATCTTACCCCAAGTATCCCTTTGACTCTAAGGGGATTATTCAACTCACTAAATCTTAGAGGCCTGAGGGAAATATTTCTCATTGCCTTGGGGGCATCTACTTCACTTTATTGTTCTACAGGGATTTACACTCCCAGCCTGAACCAATCCCACTCTCACCCAAGTTAGCTAAAGCAACTGCTATGGATTGCCCATTCCCCTCCTCTTTGCCCCTCTCCCATATCTGCTAATGCACCCATACAATGATACAGCTCTTAAAAGGTGAGTGACCAGGTGATGGAGGCTCTCTAATTTCACTACACTCAGCAGCAGTACAATTTAATGGCATTAAAACTACAGGCTGTATTTAATTATAATGGGCACCATAGCTTGACAGCCCTGATTTCTCCAGGGAAGGTAACCATGAACTCCCCTTATTTGAAATGGCACTGAAGTCAGCTGGCCTTCACATTTAAATTAGCTCCCCCAGACAGGAAGCAGTGTCAGGACAGAGGGATGGCCAAAACCATGGTGGAGTCTAGGGAGGCAGGACATATGGGAAAAGGCTTGATGTGAAATAAGGAAATTGTTCTCTCATTATTCCTGGTTCTGGAGTCCTCATTTCTCCTCTTACCTGACCCTTCAAGGAAGTGCTGAGGGAGAGAAGGACACAGATACCAAGGTGTTGAGCACCACATCCAGGAGGAGCATCAGGGAACATGCAGAGTGTCTCTCAGCACACCTATTTTCACCGATAGAATATTAATTTGATATTAAGTGCCAAATCCTTTTCCCTGTTGAGAAAAGAACAAGGCAGAGTAGTGGCAGGGAAGTCTGCGTCACTTCCACCAGCGAAGTCATTTGGGAAAGCAGTCAGGCAGGGTGGGGAGGTAAGGGAACAAGTTGTTCTGTTCTGCAGGAGAGCCCAGGGAAGGAGGTTCCTGAGACTCATTCCATCCCAGCCAGTGGCATGACCCTCCTCCCTGGTGGGAAGCAGAAGGGACCAACCTGGGCTTCATGCCCAGGGCTCAGCCACGGTTTGGTGGCATAGGTCCCAGCCTATTTATTGCACGGCAGGTAGCATGGGAAGGGGGTGAGAATTAGTTAAGGGATTGATCCTCATGGGAACAAAACCTGAGGCAAGTTGGACCCCAGGGTAGGCTATGGAGAGAACTATGGCTGGGAGAGCTGGACTGCACCTGGCTCCCACCAGGGATGGGGTTGGGTTGAGCAGCAGGGAGTAACTCATGGCTGAGCAGGGCACTTTGCTTTTGACAATACAAAGTATTTGGTAATGTCATCAGTGTCCGCTTCTAGGGACAAAGGGGCAGCTGGAGGGAAGCCACTGCCAGTGAGACTAGCTTGTGGCCCCCTGATTCCTGGGCTGGCAGCATCACCCTCCCTCACTGGCTGGGCCAATGCACCCCCAAGCCAGAACAGCCCCAAGATGCACTAGCACCACATGGACTGGAGCAGTTCACTCCAGGCTGCACATCTGCCTGGTCCTTTAATTTGTCTTTCAGCATTTCTCCTCTTTAGAGAGAAGGCAAAGAGTGTTGTTTGCTCACCGGGCTGTGATCTGAGGGTGCATTGTCCTGCAAGGGTGCTACTTCCTTGGTGTGTAAGCATTGGACTTTCACCCGTCTGCTTGCTCTAAGGGCATTTTCCAAGACCTCAGTTTCTTTCATATAATGTCAAAGGCTTCCTGATGGTTTGGCACTGAGACTTGGACAGATCAGAGGAAGTCCCTTAGTCCTTTCACAAAGCAAAGGGTGCACATGCTCACATGTCTGTTCCAGGTGATGAGGGGCAGTGGACATGTGGTGCTGTCTCCTAAGGCAGCTCCCAATGAGCAGCTCCGGCATCCTACCACACACTCGCTTTCCCACACCAACATGAATCCTGATGCTTGATTTCTGCCCTGTCCTGGGCAGCCTCCACAACATTTCCAATAACAGATCAATAAGGGGAAAGGGGAGAGTGTGAGAGGGGACCCTCCTTGTTGTGTCTCTTGGTATTACTTGGAAGCCCTGAGTTGCTCTGCTTCCAGGCTAAACTGAGCACATTCCTTAAGGCTCCCCAGAAAGGATTTTTCCCTTTTTTTGTCCCTAGAACCCATCTTACCTGGGAAGCAGGATTTTGCATTTGCAAAACACACCAAGATTTGCCACGGCAAAGCTGTTTACCCTGTTCCTCTCCACAATGGCTCACAACCATGTCACAGGCATTTATTGCTTCCCCGTATTTTTGTTGTTAAACCAAAAGCAAACACACAAAGCACAGTGATAGTTTGTTTGTTGCTTATGACATGTAGACAGGAAGATTATACAGCTACTGAAGCCTCCTGTTTCCTTTGGCTTGTTGATTGCTTTTTTTATTATTATATTATTTTTCCCCCTTCCCTGATTTGTGTTCTGCAGCTGAGCACACGAGTACCGAGCCATGGAGACATGCCATCAGTGTACAGCGAGGCAAAGCTGGTGGCTCAGACATACCAGTCTGTCAAGCAGCAGCTGTTTAAAGCGTTTCAGAAAGCTGGTCTGGGCACCTGGGTGAAGAAACCCCCAGAGCAAGATCAGTTCCTACTAACTGTATAAATCACTTGACACCTCTGCTACATGACTGGATCAAATCAGCTGGAGAGAAGGCTAGGCAGGACGCGTGAGCCGAGAGAATTGAAGCAGTTTGAGATTTAATAGCAACCTCCACAGGAATATTTGCTTTTAATTCTGCATTGGAAATACATGAATAGAAATGTGTCTGATGCACTGAACTCAACTTTAGAAAACTGCTTTTTCATTATCCCTTCCCAAGAATGTACCTGCCCAAATTATAATGCTACCTTCATAGAGATTCTGCTTTTCACTGTTAATTGCTGTTGGTTATTCCTGATTTGAGGTGTTACTAGGCCACCTGCCTGATCCAAAATAGAGGTTTTTTTCCCTCAAACAATCAATGCAAGAGCCATCACTGAATAATGGAAAATAGTGAGCAAAGATGGAAGTTCCCCAGGCACACGGCATGATGGCAGGTCTCAGAGCATCCGTAATCATCCACAAAAAAAGGTGTCTAACCTCTATGCAAAAGTCATCCTGTTAGCTGCCCAAATCTGTAAGACAGAATTTGGCAATTTTTAAACTCTGTTTTCCACCTCTGACTCCTAGCACAAAGCCAGGCATCAGGATTCCCTTGGTTTTTACACTTCTTCCTTCTGATGCCTTGGACAGACCACTTCCCACCAAATCTCCAAATTTGGCCACAAGTTTTGCGCAACGCAAGTTTTAGTTACCCAGGCCCAGTTCATCACACCTGCCCTTTAGACACCAGCTGGGATGCCGATGCTTGTCAAGAAGGTGATTCAACCCTGTGCTGCCTGCAGAGGTGTACAGCTCTGTAGGGGCTGAGAGTGGATGCCAGTGTGATGATGTTCCTAGCTCTGGAGCTTCAGGTAGCTGCCTAAAATCAGGCAGGCTGGAGCCATGACCTCAGTTTTCCAAGCTTCTGATGATCCACTGCTCTACGTTAAGCAGGTATGAGCTCGGGATGCTCCATACACCTGAAAAACCAGTGGTTTGGAGAGCTGCAACTAAGGCATCCCAAATGAGAGAACACCATTTGATACCTGGCTCTTTCATGCCTCAGTTTCCCCACCTGTCAAATGGGGATAGTATTACTTACCTGCTTCACTTCTAAGGAACTTGTTAGGATCAAAGTGCTCTGGTAATATGCAGCAGTGTAAGCCAGATTCTGTCACTCTTTTCAGTGAGTCCAATTGATGTAAGTGCAGCAGATGCAACTACCAATTTTGGTAAGGATTTACTCAGTGTAAGAACTTTCAAGTTCTAGCTCTGTGTAAATGCCAAGTATTATTATTCACGTTCATCTGCAGCCTGAAAAGCAGGTGGGGTTTTCAGTTAGGAGATGAGCAGCACCCAACAGTTTTCTTCATAACTATGGCTGGATCTGATATAATCTCACCTTTGAACTATCACAAACTTCATCAGAATGCAGAAGATAGATACAGTCATGGGAGAGCTGAGCTTTGGTAGTCCCACAGCAGAGCCAACCTTCAAACGCCCTGTACATTTCTTCCCATTTTTGGTTTTTCAAACGACAGGATTTGCGGGTATACAGCTGCTGTTTTCTTTTTATTCCTGTGATTCTCTATAGATCTGTATATAACATGCTGCTGCTGATTGGTGATAATTGTCCTGGTATTTTCTCACAATTGTCAAGCTGAGTTACTTTTCAAACACAAGGCTCATATTTTTCCATGTAATTTCCTTTACACAGGAAACTGTTCCTATCAATAAAGATAGATGCTCTTTGTATAGGGTTTATCGCGTTTGGAGAGCCATATACAGTAAATACATTGTTTATTGATGCCCACAATAGAATAGCTACAGTATTTTGATGAGATGTTATTTTTAGATTATAAACGACAACATGTATCTATAGTGTCTTGTATAAAGACAATTGTGATAAACTAGAATTTTTAAATTAGATAAAACAAAGCTCTCCCCTTCCAGAACCTTTTTCAGTGAAATAATACATTCCATATTAACTACCAAAAATATAAAAATAATCCTTAGAGTAGAAATAGTTAAAAAAATACCAAAAACCTGAGATGTTTCAATAGTGGAACCATTTTATGGTAACCACTTTGTCAATACTTCGAACACTTTGTCAGCTCTTCTGATTATCATTCAGAATATTTCTGGCACCTTTTGGAGCTTCCCAGTACCTCCACATGGTTCCAACCTCTAACCAAGCTGTCCCTGGTACAGTGTGACCTGGGCAGCAGAGGTTTCCAGGGGGGCAGTGGGCAGGTGGGGAGCAGTGGCCTGTGACTGGAGGTGTGGGAGAAGCTATGTGTGACAATGACAGTGGTGGTTTGAGGGCCTCCGGCTGCTCCCACCAACAGAGAGAAACCACAGGGCAACCAGAGAGGAAGACAAGGTTTCCATGCAGAGATCCACAGGACAGGGGGAAGCAACGTCTTCTACATTTCCTCTCCAGGTTAGTCTTTATCAAGCACACAAGAGACCTCGATGGCTCCTCCATACCTCTCCCTGCCCTCATCGATCCTTCCACAGCCCTGGCATGACATCAGCTCAATTAATGCATATAGCTCCACAGGCCAGTGTTGCAGATACTGTGACAACTAAACACCGTGCCTGGTTATTTTTAAGGACAAAAAGTGTAGTAGGATTGAATTATCCTTTGTTGCAAGAAATACATAAATGCAATGCTGGATTTGGCTGCCAGAATGAATTTAGTAGCAGGGACCAAACTGAGGCCCCACTGCAAGTGGGCATCAGCTGATCTTGGTGAAGGCAATGGATTTGCACCTGCTTGCAGTAGGGTTGAATATGACCTTAGATGTCTACTTCTTCTCATTACGTGCAGCAACAGAGTGTGATGGGACCACATCGCAGAAGCACATGTGACCTACACACAGCATTTCCTGAAGCAAAGTTGAAATTGCTCAGTAGTAATTCTTTAGTGAAGATTCTGTACATAACACGCATGAGTGAATGGCAATACTGTACTAATGGATGTAAATTTGTAATATTTGTAAAAAAAAAAAAAAAAAAAAAAAAAAAAAAAAAAAAAGAATAAAGNTTGAAATTGCTCAGTAGTAATTCTTTAGTGAAGATTCTGTACATAACACGCATGAGTGAATGGCAATACTGTACTAATGGATGTAAATTTGTAATATTTGTAAAAAAAAAAAAAAGAAACAAAAAAGACAGCAAAAGAAAATAAATCTGAATTTACATATGTGAACTTGCTGCTAAGTTCTGTAAATTGCACTTCAGTGATACCTGATAAGTGAATGTTTCTGTTAAGTGAATAAAATGCCAAGTAAAATTGTTCTTTCACTGTTTGTTGACCATTTTTCACTGTGGCTCAGCAATCAATTTCAATGTGTCCCAAAATGCCAGTATGTGTTTTTACACACACCTACTGCAGATCTAGAGACAACATGTTCTTACTCAGTTTGCATTTGATGTACCATAGGAATCACACCCTTGCACTGAGAGATGGATATGCCCGCTCATGTAGAAGAAGCCATACAAGGACACAGTCAGATCCTGGAAGAAGAGTTACTCCACAGTGATCTTTCTTAATAAAAATTAAATGAAGTTTTACAAACCCACATTGCATGGGACTTGCTGTATAAAGCTGCCTAAGAAAAACAGAGTGATACACAAAAAATCTCTGCAGATGTCTTCCTCATAGGTGTAGCCTTGGTTTATTCTTGTTTTAAATGATCAGCAGGCTAAAAGCACTAAGCCCAGATACCATCATCCACACAAGGGTTTAACATGCATTATTGTATGAGCATCACCCGGTGCCTTGAGATGATTTTCCTTGGCCAGTTCCTCATAACGATCACTGGTGTTACCAAAGCCCCCAAAGCCTCTCAGAAGCTCCCATGGTCAAAGTATAAATACGCTAATGGTGGAAATTGTCCAGAAAGAAATTTTCTTTTCACCATCCTTGTGAAGATTTGGTTCCAAGGTGAAACTGAGCCTGGCAGCTCACAGGAAGTTCCATCAGCTCACTGGTCCTGCAGCTTGTTGCTTGTTCATGTTGAAGAAGTCAGTGCCACACGGACCACCCCACGGTCCGTTTCATTCCCAAGCATAGCAGGTCAAGGGTTATGAATAGCTTTATTTTCAAGCTGAGACTTTGCTGCAGTTGCATTTCCTTAGCTTGGATCTGTGTCATTAGGTATTTGGAAGGATAAGGAGATGGGAGGAGAAGAAAGCATTTGCAGGGTGAGGTTGCCTCTTTGGAAAATATCACCGTTAACTGATCCTATTCTGCCACCCAGGGTGGATCATTGCTTTGAGTAATAAAAGCAGCAGAATTGTATATCCCAGTATTTGTATACCTCAAAAGGTATTTACGTATCTCAAAATGTATTTGCACATCTCAAAATGTATTTGCACACATGAATTTTACTGTTTAACTGGATATAGGTGAAGCAAACTCGTAGTCTCACTTTACTACAGCCTTAGATACAGCAGCTGCTTCTCTACTGGTAAAAATGGTCACAGAAGCACGACACTGTCCTGAACAGAAAGAAGTTACACCAGTAGAAAAGCAGTTTGTGTCACTATCCACCCCCCAGGTGATGAGCCTATCATTATTTTGGCATTAAAAAAGGCAAAACCCAACTTCTTGACTTGGTGTAGCACTGGCTTTCCTTGCAGAGTGCGTCTGGAGGAGCCATGCTGAGACCAGCCCCAGTGCAGACATGGGGAACAAGCACAGCTTTTCCTGCATATCCACATGCAGGACAAAAGACAAACATGAGGAGATACCTGCAGAGGCCCCCCATCAGCCTGGCAGCCCTCAGCCCACTCCTGCATAGTTTGTCCATGGTTGAGTTCACAGCAGGAGGCTCCCAGCCTGTTTTCTCCTACACAAGTAGCTGCTACTGCCTGACCACAGCAGACACTGGGACATGACCTGGCTGCCAAAAACAGCTACAAAGCAGTCATGAGAGTAAGTTGTATGGATGGATTCTGTGCTTAATCTCATTAAGTGTAAAAGCTAAATACCAGAACTGCATTTAAAACTTTAGAGGCGTACATCCCAGCATCATCAGGCACAGTTCTTTCTTTTCCAACTGTATATTGGAAAAACAGACACATAAAACAGGAACAAGCTGATAAATAGACTAATGAAGGGCTTCAGAGAAGTGCCCATTTCTCAAATAAAACAAATAAGTCCTTCTGCTGCAGTTAAACCTTGATAGCCATGCTTGTGTGTTGAAGAATGCAATGGCAATTTAAGAGCTTTTTAAGCCTTTGAGTTATTACCATTGTGCCTACTTCCCAACCCTGCAACCTGATTGCTTTGGCCATTTTCAGCTTGATCATATGGATTGTTGTGGTTTAAACCCAGCCGGTAACTCAGAACCACTCAGCTGCTTGCTCACTCCCCCCCAATTCTTCCCCCTGCTCCCAGAGAGATGGCGGGGAGAATCGAAAGAATGTAACTCCCACAGGCTGATAAGAGCACTCCAGTAACTAAGGTATAACACAAACCACTGCTGCTACCACCAATAACAATAATGATAAGGGAAATAGCAAGGGAAGAGAACACAACTGCTCACCACCTGCCAACTGATACCCAGCCTGACCGAGCAGTGAGCTAGCCCTTCTGGGTAACTGCCCCCATTTTATATACTGGGCATGACGTGCTGTGGTATGGAATACCTCTTTGGTTAGTTTGGGTCAGGTGTCCTGTCTCTGCTTCCTCAGAGCTTACCCTCATCCCTGGCAGAGCATGAGACTCAGAAAGTCCTTGGCTGGAGTAAACATTACTGAGCAGCAACTAAAAACATTTGTGTTATCAGCTCTGTTCCCAGGCTGAAAGTCAAAAACACAGTGCTGCACCAGCTACTAAGAAGGAGAAAAATGACTGCTACTGCTGAACCCAGGACATGGATACACCAGTTTAGCTGGAAATCTAGGTAAAGTCAAAGAAAATCTGAGGCATTTTAAAGGGTAGTGGCAGTCTGTTTGATGCAAAACATCCCCAACAAACCCAAAGCACCACAAAGACATACAAGCACATGCACACATATAGACATGAGTGGTTTCCTAGGTATTTCAAGGCCTCCTGAATAAATCAAGTGGCCTTGGAGACATAGGATTAATAATCATTGCCTTTTCAGCAATGAAATGTTTCTGCTCAAATGCTTCATTCAATCTGGCTTTCCTGATAATTAAACCCTCTATTAGAGAAGTTTATGTTCTATTTTATCAACTTCCTTTGCAATACAGAATTACTTCCACTAGACCATTAAAGTCTTGTTCTGCTGTGGAGAGAAAAAGGTCCCATTCATTTGTCCCTTGGCCCTGAACAGATATCTTCACAGCATACACTGCCATGAAATAATCTGAGCCAAGAGGAGTCAGCCCCTTCCTTTATACCAAATGTTACCAAAACAACCTTCCCCAAAGGAAAATGGAAATATGAAGACTGGGAGATATTATTGGGTCCAACCAGTCCTCTGAGACTCACTAGTGCCTACCCCTCCTTCTCTTGCAAGCCTTCTCAGCACAGGCTGTATTTGATATATCACAAAGAAGGTGGTGCAGCTGCAGTACCCTTCCTTTCCAGCACCACCACCTAACCCTGCATTCCACAACACACTCCTTGTTACAGGTTGCTTTTATTTCATTTCTTTAACAAGTAAACTGTGTTAGCTGTTAAATCTACAATAAGACACATTTTTACTGTGGATTCTAGAGTAAATTGGGTTTTTTTTTTCTAAAGTAAATTTCTTTACTTTACACTGTTCTTAGTAGTAAAAGGAAGCATTTTCAGGAGTAACAACACGTGCTAGCATCCCCTTGACACCACATCCTGACCATCGCACAGAACAGTGGGATTTGGCCTCCTAATTTGCCTGTTTTGGTGGGAGATGAGGTGATATTCAAAAGGGAGTTGTTAACCTGCCTCTACATGTCCTCTAGAGCCTACACATCATCCAGGCATGTCTTGTCTCAGCTGCCTGGTGCACAGTGCCACCTTTGTGGCCTGGTGCTAATCCCCACCATGCTTTGATCATGTAATCACCAGAAAGTCAAGCACTCAAGAACAAAGGTATGGAGAGGATATGTCACATGTTTATATCCTTTTATAATATACAGATAAAGCTAAATTATTTATTATTATTATTACTATTTAAAAACGTTTTGGCAAGTGAGAGAACAAAAAAAGATAACATAGCTGGGTTTGGGATACTTGCCTGGGAAAGGAGCAGACCTGAGTTCCTGTCTAGGTTTTGCCCTCTGAAGTGAGGAAGAGAAGAATGGGTGAAGACCCCCAAATGGGAGTGCTCCTGCCTTCCAGGCAATGACTTCGCAACATACAGTAAAACCTTCTTTGTTCAAGGACCATCTTTACCTGCCCAGAGGATAGCTGTTTAGTTTGAATTCATTTTCTAAGCTTCCTGGATAGAGAAAAGCGGCTCCATAAGATGTTTCTTGACACTTAACACAGTGTCTAAGAGACATGGAGACCTTGTCCTCTCGAGGGCCTGGCCTTTCCCCATGACAGGAAAGGGAATCTGGACTCCTGAATTCTTGGGACTGTGCCTTGGAAGGTGGCTCCCAGCCAAAGAGTCTGCAAGCCACAGGACCTTTTGTTTCTCCATTTTTAAAAACAGCTCCTTGTCATAGGGAGCTGGCTTTTTACTATTAGCATTATTAGGCTGAGATAAAAGAATACATATATATATGTGTGTGTGTGCGTATATACATATATATATATGAAAAAGATTGATATGCTGTTAAAGTGTGAATGTTTTCAAATTCTGGAAAGAAGGCCTTCCAGCCATAAGTTTCAGTGGCTGATATATACTGTATATATTTAGAGGTTTGATGAAGGAGCTTATTCTTAGCATAACTTTGCTGCCATTGAAATCATTGAAAGGGTCATTACTGGCAGCAAGGAACAGGGTGAGATTGATACCAAATTCATGTTTCAACTTGAGAGCTAAGAGAACTGATTCCATATGAACCTTTTCTTTTGTGCCAAAACTTGGCTTTTAGCCCTGACACATCCATTTTCACTGGAAATCCAGAATTATCCATCACTGCCATCTGAGCCTTCCCTTTAGAATTATCTCAGCATTTCCCAGATCTCTTTTTTTCATATCTGACCCAGTAACACTTTGACCCACTGAAATACAAGTTGAAATACACTTGAAGAACCTTTCTCATTATTTGAAACATTTGCTGTGCAAGTTCAGCTCTGTTTTCTGTGAGCGGCTCTCCTAAAATATTCTTTTATCTTCTTGTTCGGTTATTCAAGGGGTGAGGCAGAGATCAGAAGTACCTGATTTGTCCATCTATTTGTCTCCATGCTTACTGGTCTCTTCTGACAAACTGTGGCAAAAGTAAAGACTGAGTAATTCTGAGAATGAGCCCTTTTACACCCAAGAGGTCCACTCTATCACTCTATAGTGATAGATAACTCTATCCCAAAAGCGGCACTGAAATGTACAAAAAAATTATTTGGGCTCACTACACTCTGGGATTGTCCAGCTAAGGTAAAACTCTGCCACCTTAACGCAATCTATTGACTTCAAAGGACTCCTAGTAGTGTAACTGAGCAGAATTCAGTTTGTGAGGGGAATTGGGGGGTTAAGGTCACATGAAAAAGGTACATGAAAGCATTTTATCATTCCCTCTTCTTGTACTTTCACAGTGCCACTCAATGATTTGCACCACTGAGCACTGAAGCCTGCTAGTGTCTCTAGACAAGGCTGGCTGAAGATTACCCTGTGAAATGACATTAAACTGGTGAAGCATTTTAATGCTTATGGGATTGGCCAGGGAGTGCCATACTTTACTCCTGCTGCTAATTTCTCTCCTCTTTTGTCATTCTTCCTCCAGTTTTCAGGGAGGAAAAGCTCTACTCAGCCATTACAGGTAAGATTACACAGACCTTCACAGGAAGATGGAAAGGACAATTTAGTGTAGTCCCCCACATATCACAGCAGTTCGGTACCTCTGTCCTAGGATGAGATCCATAATGTCATTTTAAGTCTCTACAAACATGCTTAGTTTCTGCTGCTGTGTCTTCCTCCTTGCCAACTCTTACTGCAGATTTCCCTGACAGAAAGCTACGTGATCATGTCCCAAACCATTTCAGTGCCATCGTGCCATTGAGGTCGGCCGCTTTTGGGTTCCCCTGTTAGTACTGCCAAGTATCTGCTGCTAACAGAGATAAATGTAAAACAACAAATGGAGAAAAAGTAAACCAAATTAAAAGTACGTCTTAGATGAAGCAGCTCTCTCCATCTTTTACAGGGAGCTTTGCCTTAGCTCCTGACTTCACTGTGATTTATTTTTATGACTGGCTGAATAGTTTGACAATCTTTCCACCCTCTAACGTGTCCTTTTTTACCACTAGAGGGGTCTTAAGCCACAAAGAAACATGCTGCTGCAGAGATGATGGCTGTGGAAATCACTTGGGTTGCCCTGTGCGGGTTGCCCTGTGCTCGTTGCCTTGTGCTTGCTGCCTTGTGCTTGCAGCAGCTGGAGAGCTGTGCATGGTCCCTTGCCTTCACCCAGCCCTGCATGTCTGCTCCCCCCACCTGCAACAGGGTTGCAGGAGCCTCCATCAGAGGTGATTAATGTATTATTGCCATCGATGATGAGAGAGATCATGCTTATGAGTTACACCAGCCTTTAATATCTGCAAGCCAGAGAAAACAAAGCTGCATTAATTTATATTCATTAGAATAAATTAACAGGCTAGAGCCCTTCAGTCCTTCGCATCCTTTTCCTCAAGCACTGGCAGCAGCAGCCAGCACTGGGAAAAGGGCAGGAGCTGCCCAGGAAAAGCGAGCAAACAAACAAACCAGCTGCCTCCAGCTTGGTGGGGCTGGTCTTTGCTTTGCTTTCCAAGGGAAAAAAAACCCTCAGTGTATCCAAGGAGCCACTGCAGCCCATGGGCTGGTAACTTTGACAGATATATATATTTGTGTGTGTGCATACATATTCACATGTATTTGCTTAAGGACTCCATCCTGCATGCTGAACCAGGACACTGGTGCTCAGTGGCCGGCCAGCTGGCCAGTACCTGCACTACCAGAAAAGAGGGAGTACAGGGCTATATATCCTGTGGTTTAAGCAGTAGTTTTACTTGCACTTAAGCCAGGACTATCTTTGAAAAAGATTCCTATGTCACTCCCCACCACATCCCTGGAGTCCAGGCAGGAACCCAGTGATGTAAAGCAGGAAAGCTTATCCTGCTGAAAACCTGGTAACCTTTCCTTTCTCTATTTTAGCCTGGGATATTATCTCAAACTGTGTCCAAGTGCTTGATCTGGTTCACCACAGCACCACACATGTACCTGTACCAACACGGTGCAGGGAGCAGAAAGGAAAGCAGTTGAAGGACTGCTCTGCAAGGTGACAGTGACACTGCAAATACAGATCCCTTAATCTCAGACCACTACGCCTCACCTCCATGTCAACACACATGAAAAGAGCTTACAAATAACAACGGAAAAATGCACGTGTTCGCTTGTGAGATCTCTGCATTTACCAGAGCTTCCCACTAAAGAAACTGCTGTTCCCATGTCATTATTTCCCCTACCTACAGGTCCATGGCAACTGCCTGCAAAGTTTGTCAAGCCTTGCCATGAACTGGGCAGATGAGTGGAAAAAACCAATACCTCGGCTACAGGAACTGACTGTGAATACCCCAAACAGAATGAGATAGAGGGGAAAAAAAAAACAAATAAAACCCCAAATGATTACAAAACATCACTTAGGGACAACTGAAAAGTAACAACTTGAATATATATACTTGTAAAGTAACTATTATTAGACACTGTGATTTTCTTTATAAAATCACCTGTATTTACTAGCCAGTTACTAATAAGAAACTACACCTTGTATTATATGGATTTATCGCTTACAGAAAAGATGTTAGAGCATGCAAATTTGCAGCAGCTACTGGAAAATGCTAAGGCAAAAGCTAAAAAGATTCTACTATGACAGTAGTGTTATAAAGCAGATAATGGAGCAAATTAAAAGGGTAGAAAAACTCCACTGGTAAGAAATTTCTTTAACTAATCCCTCACTGCCATCAGCATCTTCAACATGCTGCTGCACCCTGTAATAGTTACTCTGCTAATGTAAACTTGTGTGTGCTTTGCCATAGTAGCGACTTGCTATTGGATGAAACAGGTAAAACTCTGCATTGACAACAAGATACAAGGACTGAGGTTAACCAAATGCCTCCTATCACAATCCAGGGCAAGACTGGGTTGGCCTCTGTGTTTGCCACCAAGAAGAACCTTTAGCTCTGCTGCTGGCTGCAACCCAGCAGGTGTGGAGCAGTGGGGACACATGCCATGCCAGACCTTGATGTGAGGGATGGCCTCCGTTGTTATCAGAGAGCCATTCAGGAGAAAAAGGGCAGGCTCAGCAGCCTGTGATTGGCATTGACCTAGGGGTTAACCCTCAGGAGCTCCTAGCCTTACAGCTTTGGCAAATGGATGTAACATATGTTCCAAAATTTGGTCGTTTGAAATATGTGCATGTTTCCATAGACACCTTTTCGCTGGCAATATGAGCTACTGTTCAAACAGGAAAAACAGCTCATCATGTTATTAGATATATGCATTCTGCTATTGCTGCATTAGGAATTCCTCTGCAGTTGAAAACTGATAACTATCCTGCTTATGTTTCTCATGACTTTCAGAATTTTTATCACCGATGGGATATTCGCCATAATACTGACATCCCACATTCTCCCACTGGACAAGCTATTATTGAGCGGGCCCACTCTCAAGTCACTTTTACAAAAACAAAAAGGGGGAGCACCTTCCTCACCTACTGAACGTATTGCAAAAACAATATATGTTTTAAACTTTTTGCGGCTGACGGGACAGAACAGAAGAACCATCAATAGTTATTCATAATACGGCTCTTGCCTTAGGATATATAAAGATAAATGGGGTGAGAATAATATATCGCTAATTACAATCAGGAGAATGGAGAGGACCTGTGGAAATGGTAATGACAGGTCAAGGTTGTGTGTGTGTTGGTATAGAGTCGGGACCAAAATGGGTACCTAGTAGATGGGTACGGCCATGGAAGGAGAGAGTTATAACGCAAGAAAAAGGAGAGGGTGTTACCTCAATATACAGAATTTTGTTTGTGTATTACAGATACTAAGCGTCATGAAAACGTTATGTGGGGTAATCACTCTATTCTTGAGTTTACCTCAAACAGAAGGGTAATTAGTTCCACAGCCTAAACAAAATGTTTGGGTGACCTTTCACACTGCTTGGTGTAATTATACCACCAACACTATTTCTCGTTCTTTCAATATACCTATAATGTTGCCTCCTGGTATATTTCTTATTTGTGGAGATCGGACATGGGGAGGTCTTCTATCGAGATTGAACAGAGGCCCTTGTAGTTTAGGATGACTAACATTACTAACACCTAACATATCAATGATATTATGTATGATACGAAATCATTCTCAAGTTCAAAGAAGCTCACACCAGTTTACCTCTAGCTGTAGTGATAATGTGCAATTTTGGTCTCCAGGTGAAATAATAACTACCTCATTTTTAGCTCCTGGAGTAGCTATTGCTCAAGCTTTAACCACTTCGAATAAACTGGGTTGTTGGTTTGCCAAACAAACAAATGCTACTACACTAGCATTAAGTGAACTTTTAACTGATGTTGATAGTGTTCATCATGTCACGTTGCAAAATAGGACAGCAATTGATTTTTTACTGTTGGCACAGGGGCATGGTTGCGCTGAATTTGAAGAGATGTGTTGCGTGAATTTATCAGATCCCTCAGAATCAATTTTTTAAAGTATACAATAACTAAAAAAGAAGGTCTGACGAAAGACAATGGACTGGATTGGTTAACAGAACTCTTTCAAGGATGGGGAATTTCTGGATGGCTTAAGGATTTGATTGTACAGGGTTTAACTATATTGTGTGCTCTAGTTCTGTTTGTATTCATAACAAGTTGTATATTGCGATATATAATATCTATGGTTAAAAAGAATTTGACATCTGTCTGGATTGCTCAAAAACAAAAAGAGGGATTTGTGGACTGGCTGTGTGACAACAGATATCTTGTGAGCAATCCAGAGGCCTTGGTGTAAGACAGCCTGCATGAGAATGATCATGTAGACAAGATAAACTGAAGGCTATGGATGAGGGAGTACAGAAACACCAGCTGTAAGGACACCAAAATCAGTGGAAGAGAAAAAGGAACTGAGAAAAAACAATTCACAATAGCCTGACTATTCTGCAGGCCAAGTTCCCAGAACAGTGTTATCCAATCATAACATTATAAAAGTTTAAGGTATCCAACCAGCAACTGCCAAATCACTGTAACTGTACTAATAATCTCTATGTAAGGTGGACACTTTGTCTACTAAAATGGCATTCACTTGATCACATTGATTGTCTCAGCATTGTCCATAGGAATCTTGCTCCAGCATATTCCCACATGCTTTTCTCCAAGCCTCAGGAAAGTCAGGTGAGCCTCCTTTTCTTCCACATGGACAATAAAAAAATGCAGTTGAAGGCTCCTTACAAGTGCACTAGGGCTTAGACTAGCAAACAGAAAACCTTTTTTCCCCTTACACTTGAGGTCATCAATATCTGCTGCTAATCAGTCAAATAAAATATTGAGCCAGTCTTCCCTCATTCTTTTTGTGTGCATTCCCAAAGGACACAGCCACATGGTACAGGTTCAGCCAACCTCTCTGCTTGCTACTCCAACAAGGGGGGATCCCTTTTTTCCTACCTCCCCCCACGTTCCTTACCCTACCCCTGCCTGTACCTCCTGCCCTCTCCCTGCCACCCTCCTGAACTTCTGTAAACCACTAAACAGGCAGAAAACTGACACAGCAGAAAATAAGGTAAGTGCCTCCTAGGCTGGGAAATTGAAGTCATTTTCCTTGGAGTCAGGAGACTGCAGAGCCGGGGGAGGCTGGGAGACATGGAGAGGGATGGGAACACAAAGAGGGGATTTTCCTCCTCCGTGACAAAGAGCTCTGCAGCCTTGTCCTCAAGCACCAGTAGCTTCTGCATTTTCCGCCCACCCCCCCCACCCCCCCCCCGCCCATCCCAT
>NDXB01008898.1:55628-86208 GCA_002631895.1 Agapornis roseicollis
TTTCCTCCTCCGTGACAAAGAGCTCTGCAGCCTTGTCCTCAAGCACCAGTAGCTTCTGCATTTTCCGCCCACCCCCCCCACCCCCCCCCGCCCATCTTGAAATACTGTGTCTCTGTCTTTCCCCACTGCCTCCGGGTGCCCTGGAGCTGTTGTAGGGCACCTCCAGCCCCATGGGGACCTGCAAGCTTGTACAGGCACCCAGTCAGCACAGCAATGCCTCTGCCCTGCCAGCAGCGTCAGGCTCCAAGGAGAGGGGGAAGTCAGCTGAAATACCAGGAATTCCCAGCCCCAATAATAAATGACCAACAGCAGCATTTGCTGGGATGCTGCTGTGACAGGCCAGGCTTTTGGAAATGCTTATCTCTGCATACAGGGTCATATGTGAAACACAGATGGAAGGAGGACCAGCCTCTCAGCCCTTTCTGACTTGTCCCAGTGCAAGACCACCCTGGATCATTTGAACTGGTACCCTAAGTCACCAAAGCTAAAGAACCAGAATGCTTCCTTTCAATACAAAATAACTTGTGAAAGAAAAAACAGATGTCAGCTATTCAGAAAAGGTTTAAAATAAAGTGCATTAAAATACATTATGGAATATTTAAATGTAAAACCTGTTTATATATCATGTCATGTGTCATATCACAGTGTGCAAGTCTAGCCATAGCACATGAGATATATGTATATTAACAACACGTATATGCGCACACATGTTTTATAATAGGCACAAATACTAATATTCCATGATGCACCACCTGACGTAACTCATGTTTAGCACAAAAACAAGACTAAAACCCCAAAAAGATAAAATTCTATGGAGTTTCTATGTAAATATATGTATTTAAGTATAAGTATAGATTTATATATATATAAATATACATTATGTAACTATATATATTTATTTATAGATATATAAGAGCAAAAGTTAACTAATAAATGGCCCAGTTTCTTCCCAGTTGCAGTTCAGCACTTTAGTCACCCTCACACAGGTGAACCACAGGGAAGCATCCAAGGTGATGGGAGCTGGACTTTACTCTTGCGGGTTCCTCAACACTTCTGTGCTCAGGACTGATCTAAACTGAAGCTTCCAGATGTATGTATCCCCTGCCTGCCAGTAGCTATCTGGCATCCTCCGTGTTTCCCTCCTGGTTGTACTGAGGTGCAACATGTACTCTCTCAAAACTTTCTATCCATCACCCATAATGTATACTGAAGTGTTTGGCTCTGGTACATTTACATGGTAATCAAATCATTAGCCTGGGGGAGGCATAACACATTAATGACTTTAGAAATGTTGGTTAAACTCCAGTCTTGATCAAAGAGACCAGAATTTATTGTCATTCCTCTAATAGCCATGTGGTAACCAAAATGAAATCAATTTGATGGAGATAATTAGGTTCCCATTTCCACTACCGCACACTTAGTACAATTAGGTGGAATGAGATTCCTCTGCTAGCAATATGATAGCGTTAGCACAGACTGAAATACTTCAACAGCACCAGTCAGGAAACAGTTACCAAAACTACTGGTTTTTTAATGAGAAACTGCTAGTTTGCCAGAATCTGAACATTCCCAGGGGTCTCCATACCACACGCATAGGTCCTGGGCAGAGCTTCCAGGTGGATGCTAGCAGAGGTCTCCCTTCAAGCAGAGGGCATCATTTTTGGACCTTGCCAGGGCTGCTGGACATGCACAGTCATGTCCTGGATCTCCACTGGGAGCTTCTTCCTGTTCCTGTGGGGATGATGCCAACCCCAGAGTCCTTCCTCCCTGCTGAGCAATGACTAGCCATCACAGTGAGCAGGATCGGTGGCTTTTTGGTGACCCTGCTTGCTTTGTCTAAGCCAGGTGAGGGAGGACGCTGAAGCAAAACTCTTTAGGCAGGTCTGGCAGCTGCTTCCAGCAGGGATGGGGTTGGGGATCTGGATCCTCTCCAGCCATCAGCCTCTCCCACCAGCTGGGAGATCTGCAGACTCTATGCCCCGTGTCTCCACATGCAGATGTTTAAGCCCTAATCTCCCTGAGAGATCTTTGTATCAGCTTGGTGCTGAGCAGAAAAAGTAAATTAAGCTTTTGCAGAGTAAGAAAACCTTCCTCCAGCTCTGAACTGATGGCGCTCAGCATTCCTCTTAGTATCAGCTTCATAGGCAGAATGTATTAGTGCTTGAGCTAATCAAATAGTGGGAAGCCTGATTTGTTAACATACTCATGAACAAGTGGCCAAACTGCATTTCCAGTTTTCAAAAGAGTAAAATATTCCACTCATGAATATTTAACTAATACTCATTTAATTTCTAACAAATGTTTGAAAACACCAATAATTGCATGAATCTTAGCAGAAATTACCAGTATCTTCTCAGTGCAGGCCTTCAGCTACACAATAACTCTTGCCAGCACTTTGAAACAGACATAAAGATTAAGTGGCTTAGGAACCTAAGACTGATTAATGGTCAAAGCTTTTGAAAACTGCTAAGTTTCATTCCCCATCTTTTAATAAACTAGATAGTTTGTCCTGAACATTATCCTGCCCCTTGAAAATTAAAGTCTTTGTGTTACTTCAGGTTTTTAAAACCACACAGAGTGTCCACATCTCAAAAGACAACTTTCCAACAGAAAATTATTTATCACAACATTCCTATGCAATTTCTATCTTCAGATTTCCAAAAAGACCCTTTACAGAGTCTTAGCCCTGTGCAGTGTAGGACATCTGAGACAAGTTTTTCAACAGCATCTACCAACATCATAGTGACAAGGATTTTATAGAAACAAGAAGACAGCCCAGAGGAGCTATTTGCCTAAAATTGAAGCTATTCTATAACCTTCTATCTTCCAGATGTGTCCCCCTTTGCTGTCCTCGGAGTCCTCCTTAGGCACATTTTGGACAAATGCAACCATGTCTGAAATTTCCAGCAGAGCAGGTCTGGCTTCTGCAGAGAGACTCCAAGGTCACGCTAATGGAAACTGGTGGGAAAGGAAGATGGGGAGAAAGGAATACAGCAGCACTAAGGGCAGACAGGGCAGCGATCCACACCAGTCCCACCCAGTGACAGTGGTGGAAATGGGCCTCACATCTCCTGATCTGCAGCTGGGACTGTAGAGAGAAAATTGTATTGCTCTGTGGAACTGAACCTCCTGTATCTCCATCCTGTCCGCACAAAGGACTGTGGACTATGGATTACTCCTGTCATGATGTGTATAATTAATATCATAAAAATCCATCTAAATCTATGAAATATGAAGCCATCATATCCTGCTCCTGGAGTCTAGGACAGTATTCCTATTACTGCCTGCTTGTCCTGTTCTTACACTCTTCTCTAATGGCATCTATTGACTGTTGTTGGAAAGAAACAGTGGAGTAATTAAAGGAATGTTGGCCCAATAAAGACATTCTCTAGTGTTTTTACATTAATCTTACAGATCGGGAACAAAGCAGGTACCCACTTGGGCTCATCCTGGCTTGGTTTTGGTTCTCATAATATTTTATTAGACCTTGAGGCTGTGGCTCTGAGATTTTTTCCAGTTGGAGCTACTGCTCTGTGGAGCAAGCAGAAAATAACCTCAACCAGAAGCTGAAGAGCAGAGGTTTTGTGCAAGCACTACACATAACCACCATAAGTACATTAGGAATGAAGGCTGTTGAACAATTAGACTCCAAAAAGGTGATAGAAATCTCAAAGAAGAAACTGCATGAACTATTCCTGTGCTTAATCACAGTCTCTGGTATTCTCAAAGGAAATACTATGATGAATAAGGAGAGCAAAAGATGAAAATTCCTGTGTAATGAGCCTTATGTTAATTGCCCCACTGTCCATTGAAACACAAAAGGTACTAATGAAGCAAGCAGTCTCATTATCCCCAGAATGACTTTCGTTAGGCCTCTGTCTAAAAGTTATGTATCCAGGAGACACCATGGGATACAGGGAGCTCCACTAACAGGATTCATCTCTCATCTGGAAGTGAAATGTATTTCACTGGGACCTGACTCAAAATGGGCCATGTCAGCTAAACCGAACTGTTAGGGCACTGTTGGCCAATGGCCAGAAGTATAAAATAATCTTCATTCCTTTCCCAGGTTAAAAGGTGGTGCACGGTTCCCCCAGCCCCTCCCCAGCCATCACTCCATTACCACCTCATATGCACCAATATTCAAGATTTCACAGCATCGGGAGGGACAAAGGCTGGATTTTTATTCTGTTTCAGTGGGACAAGTCATACAATCATAGAATAGTTTGGGTTGGAAAGGACCTTAAGATCATCCAATTCCAACTCCCCTGCCATAAGCAGGGACACCCCACACTAAACCATGCCACCCAAGGCTCTGTCCAACCTGGCCTTGAACACCACCAGGGATGGAACATTCACAGCTTCCTTGGGCAAATTGTTATCTTTGGAGCTCTGGGAGAGTTTTTGCTGGCAGCCAGACTATGGGATTTAGGGGATATCCATCCTACTGAATAAATTAGCTGTAACACAGACACACATGTCCCCATGTGAAACTCACCAGGGTGGCTACAACCAAATACTAAGGCAGACCTTTGGTTGTCACAATCCTTCCTCATGAGGAAATGGAATGAAGCTGTGTCAGAGGAAGTTCAGACTGGACATTAGGAAAAGGGTCTTCACTGAAGCAATGGTCTGTGAGTGGAACAGGCTCCTCACAGCACCATGCCTGTCAGAGTTCAAGGAGCATCTGGAGGATGCTTAGTTATATGATATTATTAGGTAGTTGTGCAAGGAGCAAGGAGTTGGACTCAGCGATCCTTATGGATGCCTTACAACTTAAGATAATCTATGATTCTATAACACTTTGAGATCCCTAGATGAAAAGGTACTTCAGGTGCAAAGTATTTTTGCTTATAAAGTATTTAAAGCACATCAGTTCTACTCGAAGAACTCATTTCAAACAATGAACAAGCTTTGAAAACATTTTATGGACATTATTTCCTCTCCAGTTGAACTTCATCTCTTGAATTTAGTCTTATGTTATGGTCTGATTATTCTCAGAAAGAATTAAATTGGTGGAGGGAAGAAATGAAGGTATTCCCTGGAAATCCTTTCATTTTATTAAAGCCTCTGTTATTGCTTGTGTTGTGTTTGTCCAAAGCATTTGTCAAGATTTCATTACCTCAATTTAAAACAGCAGCACTATGTCTAAATGTGGTTATAACTGGAAAAGAAGGTAGTCTGCAATATTCCCAGGGAGAGTAAAGCACACTGCTTTTCTGGGCTGAGCTTTGAGAAAATAGATAACAGATAACATACACATTCAGCCATCAAATATCATACTGCAAAACAGTGTTAATGTGCTAAAAGGGAATTTACAGCTCCACAACTTTAGTGAGTCAAGTAGAAGTTACTCTTCTTAAGCCAGAAATGGCCAATGCTAATCAGTACAGAACACTAATGATCATTAAGGGCCAAGAGTTAGTCTGGCCCTCTACAAGACTGCTTACCAGCAGCAACTTCTCCAAAAGAGCTTGTGAAGGAAGGCCCAGAAAGAAATCAGCTCCAAAATACACTGGACCAAATACTCACATCACGTGCACTTTGACATTGTTGGGCACAAACCACATGTGAAAATGATGCTTGGGCATCAAGGGACAAAGAAGGGTACAGCCCAGTTTACTGCGAGGCAGCAGCAGAGCATGCACAAAACCTGAAACATTTAAGAACAGACAATGAGCTGTCTGCCCAGAGGTAGCTTTGAGGAGCAGTGATCTTCACCTTCCTCTGTGTGACCACTTGCTTGAGATCCACAACAGGGAGGCTCCAGCAAAGCCTGTCACCTTGGGGTGATGGCCATGGGCTGAGCAGAGTTGTGGTGGCCCTGCACCACACTGTGAACTTCATCATGGTTTTGCTCTGTGCTTTGTAGGAGAGTCTTGTGCCAATGTTGCTATCACGATATGAAGAGCTGCACGAGAAGTTTTGGAGCTCAAAAACTAAGAAAAGAACTTTCCATAGAGCCCCATTAATTTCCCTATAGCAGGTGTACAGTCTGAAGTAAAAAGATTACTGTCCATTTTTCAGAATGTACTACTTGGTCTCTGCAGGACAAGGTTTGCATTTCTTTAATAATTACATGTTTTAAGACAAATATTTAACTTAGATTTGACACACACATATACAAAGTTAAACTACTGCTTGAGACGATGCATATTTCACTGGTATTACTTGTCTCCAGCAACTATGTGTTCTTGATAGCAATCAAAAGCAAAACTCATAACTGCAATTCTACTGTGTCCATGAAGTTCATCAGGTTTAATTCCCTTTCCCCATAATTACTGAACTTGTCATCATTCTTTCTTTGTAGGAACATATCACCTGTATTAACAACTTACTAGGTCTTTATATACTGAAAATGTGTGCCAGCACAAAGGTAACTACTGCAAAATTCTAAACAATATCCAAAGCACAGACAAGGGTTTCATTCCCACCTAGTGGCAAAATCTTGGAGCAGGTTCTCCTGGAAGGCATGCTAATGCACATGAAAAACAACGAGGTGCTTGGTGGCAGCCAGCATGGCTTCACTAAGGGGAAATCCTGCCTGACCAATTTGGTGGCCTTCTATGATGGGGCTACGGAACTGATGGACAGGGGTAGAGCAGTTGATGTCATCTACCTGAACTTGTGCAAAGCGTTCGACATTGTCCCACACGACATCCTTGTCTCTAAATTGGAGAGACATCAATTTGATAGGTGGGGCACTCGGTGGATAAAGAACTGGCTGGATGGCCACACACAAAGAGTTGTGGTCAATGGCTCAGTGTCCGGATGGAGGCCAGTGACGAGTGGTGTCCCTCAGGGATCGGTGTTGGGACCGGTCTTGTTCAACGTCTTTGTCACTGACATGGACAGTGGGATTGAGTGCGCCCTCAGCAAGCTTGCCAATGACACCAAGCTGTGTGGTACAGTCGATCCGTTGGAGGGAAGGAATGCCATCCAGAGGTACCTTGACAAGCTTGTGAGGTGGATATGCTGATGCCAACCTCATGAAGTTTAACCATGGCAAGTGCAAGGTCCTACACCTGGGTGGGAGCAATCCCAGGCACAGCTACAGGTTGGGCAAAGAGGAGAGGTGGTCGATGAGAACATGAACATGAGCCAACTGCAGTGTGTGCTTGCAGCCCAGAAAGCCAAGCGTATCCTGGGCTGCATCAAAAGGAGCGTGACCAGCAGGTCAAAGGAGGTGATCCTGCCCCTCTACTCTGCTCTCCTGAGACCTCACCTGGAGTATTGTGTGCAGTTCTGGTGTCCTCAACATAAAAAGGACATGGAGCTGTTGGAACAAGTCCAGAGGAGGGCCACGAAGATGATCAGGGTGACTGGAGCATCTCCCATATGAAGACAGGCTGAGAAAGTCGGGGTTGTTCATCCTGGGGAAGAGAAGGCTGCATGGAGACCTCATAGCAGCCTTCCAATATCTGAAGGGGGCCTATAGGGATGCTGGAGAGGGACTTTTCATTAGGGACTGTAGTGACAGGACAAGGGGTAACGGGTTCAAACTTAAACAAGGGAGATTTAGATTGGATATAAGGAAGAAATTCTTTCCTGTTAGTGTGGTGAGATGCTGGAATGGGTTACCCAGGGAGGCTGTGAGTGCTCCATCCCTGGCAGTGTTCAAGGCCAGGTTGGATGAAGCCTTGGGTGACATGGTTTAGTGTGAAGTGTCCCTGCCCATGGCAGGGTGGTTGGAACTTGATGATCTTAAGGTCCTTTCCAACCCTAACTATTCTACGATTCTATGATTTTATGACTTAAATATGTGTACTACTACATTTTGTTATAACTTTTGTTATTGAAATTAGCTGGAGTCTGATGTTGATTTCAGCAGAAACTGTTCAAATCCCAAATCACCTGAGTTCCACACTGTCCTCCTACAGTAACAGGTTTTGGCCACAATTCATAAAGTTAACCCTGCTTAACATGTAGTTAAATTGATGCTTGAAGGCTAGTCAATGAAATTGAATAGTTTAGGGACTCCTGGTGGGAAAAACATGGGATTTACATAAAACTAAGACATAAAACTCTTGGGGAGAAAAAAGGATCAGCTATACTACAAGGGAAGGTGACCAAAGCCAGGATGAAGATAAGGATGGCAGGCAACAATCCCACTGATAAAGGCATAGTCCCACCATGCCTGAGTAAGGAGAGTCAAGCAGCTCTTCTGGGGGAAACCAGGAGCAGCCACAGCACAGCAATGGCTGAGCAGGTCTGTGGTGAAGAGACAGGCCCAAGGTCAAACCAGAAATACAAGATTTTGGGTTGAGTCAAGTAAGGATCAAGGGTACGTGACTGAGCTCAATGCAAATCCTGACCCAGTGGGTGTAGATCAGCTTCTCGCAGCTTTTTCTCACAACTTAGCCATTTTCAGAGACACCCCCTCTAAAGCCACCTCAGCACCCAAACTGCCCCTGAGCAGCCAAAACCTGCGGGTGCAGGAAGAAACTGCCTATCTATTACACAGTCACTGGACTGGGCACCAGTGGTCCTGATTGCTGTGTCTACAAACACAGCTGCAGGGGTGGATGAGCTGCACCTGCTCTTCTTTATAACAGGCTAATGTTCAGAAATGAGCGCTTAGAGATGAGCACCCAACAGAGGACATGTACTGTGTGCCTCTCGCCTTCCCCACCGGGCCCTGCCAGGGCGTTCTGATCCTCACCTCCCCACACCCAGATGCAAAGTTGAGTGGTTTCAAACAGCAGCATCATTATAAAGCAAAAGGTGAAAACATTGCTCACCCTCAGAATGAAGTGTTACCCACCCTCTCTTCTCTGCCTGAAACAGGAAGCAGAGTGGCTCCGTCCTGCCTAGCATAGGCATTTCTAGCAGAAGCTGTGTCACCATTGAAACCCTCATCCACACAGCGTCCAGCACAGGCAGGAATGGAAGCTTCATTCTGGAAGTCAACAATGGTTCACAGATCCCCTCTGGGAACCAGCCATGGCCCCTGTATATTGGACCTTAAAAGCATGACTTTCTGAAGGCTGACAAGCTGCTTACAGGTGACTACTTATGACATACTAGCTTACATTTTTCTCTTTTTAGGAGCTTTGCACTATTAGCCAGTTAAAGAGCACAAAATAGGCTTAATAATNCTGGGAACCAGCCATGGCCCCTATATATTGGACCTTTCTGAAGGCTGACAAGCTGCTTACAGGTGACTACTTATGACATACTAGCTTACATTTTTCTCTTTTTAGGAGCTTTGCACTATTAGCCAGTTAAAGAGCACAAAATAGGCTTAATAATTGTATTTCAAGTTTCTAAAGCGTTTCCGAGGTTTGTAAAGTATAAAGAATATGAAAGCTTAAGTTTAATAGGCTGGAATGGCTGCCACTTAGTCTGGGACTAAGTTGTGATAAGCACAGACCCAGCTCACAGAGAAGAAAAATATATGAAGGATAGAAAAAAGGAAATAATTATAGGTAGATATTTTGCTTTTTTTTAACCACCGCCCCTATGCCAGCAACACGTCAATAGCTTCCTGCACATCAGAACTGCCGTTTTGCTGAATATAAATATATTGCTATAATGGAAAGAGATGTAAGAATACAAGAGCCTTTTGAATTTAACTTTGTGGGTTTGAAAATGTTTCCTAAAGCCCTCCAGCTACTCCTAACTCACTGGAAACAACATGCACAAAGTTAGAACTTTGCATATATACCTACTGAGCATATGTGGGAATTTGTGTCCCATGACATTTGCCTTCCACAATCCACATGATCTGTGTAAGCTGGTGGAGGCACCTGCCACCATCACACCACCCCTGTTTTGGTAGCAGGGAGGGAGGTGAGATGAACACTTTCTGTCAACACAGCACTGACACAACTGGCACGTGATGTCAGCAGGCCAGGCAACATCCCAGGTGCCCAGTGCCAGACCAGGCGCATCCTGGTGCTGGGTATGGTCGCGAATGTCCATCAGAAAAGCACAGACAGGAACACTGGCTATTTCCATGATTACGCCATTGATTATAATGATCGGCTAAAGCAGGGATCGAAGCGAGCTGCAGGCATGGAAACGAGTGAGGCAGTGGGACTGCTGCTTATGCCCAGCTGCTGCTCCTCTCGCTGCTGGCTGAATGCTTAGGAGTTTATACTGTTTAGGGAATTACAGAGCAAGAGCTTGGCAGAATAGACAGCATGAGACAAAATTGGTCCATAAGTTTACAGGGCAAGGTTTAATGAACTCTTAGAGTCCGCAGAGGGTACCAGTGCCTTAGGTGTTAAACATGCTTGTTTATTGCTCCACCAGTTCTCTGTTAGTTAGAGTTCATACATGCTTTGGCCAGCCAAAACAAGATTTCTGAGAATTTTTTGTTGTTGTTGTAATTCCTAGGAAAAGGTTTTACAGGGAGATTGATTGGGTACCAAAGGCTGTATTGGAAATGTTTCTGAATCTGTATTAAAGAAATCTTCTCATAAAGTGAATGATGCTTTCCGCCTACACATTGCTTCTACAAGCACAGTGTGGACTATCCGAGTACATCCAAGTGTCAGGTTATTGCCTTTCTGAAGGGAAGATATAAGAAATTTTTGGCTGGATTGAAAAAGATGTTTTGGTTCACTTCAAATTCCTCATTTTATTTGGGAATCTTTTTACTGCTTAGCTAAAAGAATCAAAGATTGCTTAGTTACCTTGAAAAGCCATATGTTACTTGAAAGCAATGCAGCTATTCAGGGGTAGAAATTACTTGATGGATTTGAAAACTATGTCAGTCAACCAGAACCACAACATGTAGTTATGGGTGTCAAAGTATTTTTCAAAGTAGTATTACCTATAAAGACAGCAAAGACAAAGACTTCATTTCATCCTTGAAGTAAATCCTAAGTGAGTATCAATAAATACCTTGGAGCTGCTTTCATCCATGGGCTTGTGCCAGTAACCTGCTACCCAACTGCTAAAAATCCCTGAAAACACCTAAGTCAGGTACTGCTTTGTACTCAGTATAACCATCATGCCCAGGTAAAGGTTATGTGCACGCTGTTATTACCTACCTCTGTGTTTACAACTGTAATCGTTCCTGCAGTAAAGTTCTCAGTTCAAGCCTACAGCAGCCAAAGAAAGTTGCTGGAGTTACCACCTCCTGAAGGGGCTTTGGGGTTGTCCTGAGTGTCCCCAAGTGTCTGAGCACACAAGGCTTTCCCTGCATTACCATAGGCCCTGCTGCAGGTTGCCTGATCAAGAGGACTCTGTGGATGAAGCGCTCTATAGACAGACAGGAACAGCCTCACACTCGCAGGCCCTTGTTCTCATGGCGGACTTCAACCACCTGATAGCTGTTGGAGGGATGGCAAGGCCCAGCATAAGCAATCCAGGAGGTTTCTTGTTTGTGTGGAAGACAACTTCCTTATGCAAGTAACAGAGGAGCCAACAAGGAGAGGTGCCCTGCTTTACCTCGTGCTCACCAACAGGGAAGGGCTGGTTGGAAATGTGATGCTCCAGGGCAGCCTTGGGTGTAGTGATCATGAGATGGTCGAATTCGAGATCCTCAGGACAGTGAGAGGAGCGTGCAGCAAGCTCACTGCCCTGGACTTCAATAGAGTAGACTTTGGCCTCTTCAGGAACCTGCTTAGTAAGGTTCCATGGGATATAGCCCTAGAGGACAGGGGGGCCCAAGACTGTTGATTGATATTCAAGGATCACCTGCTACAAGCTCAGGAGTGTTGCATCCCAACTAGAAGGAAGTGCAGGAGACCTCCTTGGATGGATAAGGAGATGCCAAGGAAACTTAGAGGGGAAAAGGAAACTTACAGAAGGTAGAAGCAAGGACAGGCAACCTGGGAAGAATACAGGACTGTTGTCCAGGAAGCTAGGGACCAGGTCAGGAAAGCTAAGGCCCAGTTAGAACTGAGTCTGGCAAGGGATGTCAAGGATAAAAGGAATGGCTTCAATAGGTGTGTCACCAACAAAAGACAGGGATAATGTGGGCCCTCTCCAGAAGCTATCAGGAGAACTGGCTACCCTTGGTTAGGAGAAGGCTGTGGTTCTCAATGACTTCTTTGCCTCAGTGTTCACTGGCAAATGCTCTGACCACACCACCCAAGTCTTGAAAGGCAGATGCAGGGACTGTGGGAATGAAGACCTTAGGCCCACTGTAGGATCCTAAGTCTAATTCATCCTCAGGTTTGCAGCATGGCTCCAGGCAATGCAGCACCTGCTCCAGACTGATGCTAGCTTGATGCAAGTAAGGACCCAGCCCCCTGTATCCACCTGCCAAAATAAAACCTCAGTTTAGTGACTCTGAGGTGATAGTTGTGTTTCTGATCTATGAGAAACTAAAGCACAGGAGAACTGTTTAAACACTTTGGCTGGTTAGCTAAAATATTTTACTATCTTTAAATACCTAAAAAATAAGCTTTGATTTTTCTTTTTTAAGTGCTATAGGTTTTCCATTCACCACTCCACCTGCAGTGAGCATCATCTGCCTTGTACCTGGAACCATGGAGTCACCTTTGCAGCTCATCCCACTAGCCCTTGGTCCCACCATCACCTCACCCTATCACCACTTTGTCCCAACAGCAGCAGTGAAGGTGCAGCACAAGGCAAGCACCAGCCTAGAGCCCCCAAACCATAGACACAGAAGGCAGGAGACACCCTGGACTTGATGGCTTTCCATGGGGTCCTCTGGGCAGGGCTATCTGTTTTTCTGTTGGAGGTGGTTGTATATTGGTGCTAGCTATCTGCTTCCATCTATAGTTGGACAACTAAGGGATGTTTTATTCCCCAGGAATATTTACAGCTGGGCACTCAGTGTGCACAATCCCACCCAGACTTGCACATGAAGCTGGAAAACATCTCGTGTCACAAACATACATAGTGTAAATCTAGTCCTGGCAAGCAACAGAAACTAGTCTGTATTTAATTAAAAATAAATTTAAGGAGAAAGATGTACTTACTAAAAACCAAATAAAGCTTCTGTGCCTTTTAAGCAGCAAATCTGTGCTTACACTATTACCTCTTTCTAACTGCTGTGCTGGAAAGGTTAATGGAAGAGGACCTGGTAAGCCAGCGAAAGGGAGGCTCTTTTCTTTCCACCAGTGTATCTAAGATCACATTACATTCATTGCTGGTTTAAGATATTTTGCTGATAGAATTTTTCAAAGCAGAATACCACCACTGCCCTGACAGACCAATTACATTCCCTTACAATGTCCTACAGGCACATGAATTACGAACCACCAGCGTTTTGCCAACTCGTCAGACCAACTGAACATACGTGATTTTAGTTTTCCCTATCTGCATGTCTTGGCGTGCCCTCTGCTGGTATTTATTCCTAACAGCAACACATCACTGCGCTCTCAATCCTTCCTCGCTGGGAAGTACCTGGGACCGGCAGCTCTGCTTACCCAGGGAGGTTTTGTTAAATGCACGATACAAAGCTTCTGGATAAAGAACGAAGATAAAGCGACTTTGGTAGAGCTGAGAGATAAGGGCAGGTTTCGTATGGATGCCAAAAGTCCTCTCCCCAGCCCTAAGGTGGGGATTCCAGGAGGGATCGGCAGGGTTGGCTGGAGGTGGTGGTCCCAAGCATGCCCACCCAATGGCTCATCAACAAGTCTTTGGCAATGGGTAGGAGAGATGGGGTTCGGCAGCCACCAGGCACTGACAAGTGTCGTTTACCAGCACAGATCAAACATACATCTGCTGCCCTTACAAAGCAGGAATGTATGTTTCATTCTTGCCCAAAATTTTTACACAGCTTGGTGCTGATGTACCCTTTGAACACCAGTAAACAAAAAACTTGAAAGATAAGTACCCAAAATTAAGAATTCAGCCTTGCATATGATTTATTAACTTATGCAGCTCTAGGGGCAGTGTCAGAGATTTCCTCCTTTAATTGCGCGTAGACTCCTGAAGAAGTGCTCATTTTCAAAACAATGAGATCTTTCCACTGAAAGGACTGGGGAGCATATGGGCAGGAAACTGCAACCTTTTCCCTGCAGAGCCATTCCTAATGAAGAAGAAAAGACTTTTCTTCCCAAGTGAGAAAAAGGAGCTGTCTCTGCTCTCAGATAGCCCATGTAAAGCTGATGTTGCTAATGGAGCTACACCAAGTTTAAAATCAGTGTCACAGAGAAAAGATGAGCTTTATTAGAGGAAAAATGGTGCAGCCCTGTAGCAGCACTCTTGGCACACAGCACGTATTCCGTGTAAAGATCTTGGACATGCTATTCTCCATGCATCTGCAAAGGGACAATCACTCAGCGAGCACACAACGCTGTCACAGTGCCAGAGCTCACCTGCAAGAGTGGCAATTCACTGGTATCCCATGGACTCAGATAAAAAAGGACAAGCCCCATTAGTTCAAATCCCCCAACCCAGACAGTCAGAGCCCCTGGGGCAAGGAGCTTCATTCCACAGCACTGGGGTGCCAAAAACCCCATGCTCTCATTCATCTCTTAACTGCCCTTCACAGGTCCCCAGAGGACAATCCCAGCCAGGTCTTCACAACAATTGCCACCAGTCCCACATCCCCAAACCAGAAACAACCCACATTTGCACCAACTGTTGCAGGTCACCCCCAAGAGAGATCCCTCTTTTGACTGTGCACAGATACCCACAGCCCCAGATCCTCAAATTGCTGACATTGAAGGCTCCAGCTCACCAGCCACCATCCAAACGCACAATTAGGGGGTTGACCCTGTCCAGTAACTTACGATGTTAGAAAAGAAGCTTGAAAGCATGAAGGAATAGAGGCAGGAGGCAAGCACAGTCAGCAGCACCGCCTTTTGCTATCCTTGGGATGAACACTATGCTATGCTGCCTCTAACCCTGGCTGGGGGAACAACTTACTCACTGTACTTGCAGAGAAATCACCCATGATACTCACCAAATGTTTTGAGTTAAATTACTCAGCTTATTGACAGCTTCTTCAAGTCAAAACTTGCACATCTAATGGATACAGGACTGAAAAGCTGTGCTTTGATAGGGCTCCACTGAGCTCAGCTGGACTTGCACAATGGTTTGACTCACAGGAACCAGGTCTCCATCTGCATTTTGACATTGCTTATTCCCAGCAAGAGCTCTGTAACTTTTGGCAAGACTGATGGTGTTTGGAGGTCATTTGTTCTGTTGCATCTGGAGAAGAGAAGATAACTTTAAATACTTGTAATCAGCTTATTAACAAAGTGGATCAAAAGTTAGATACCATTTCTCCTATGATTTTATACTTGTAAACTTCAGGAAAACAGGTTAGAGGAAAAATCAAAAGGATATTAACTAAAGATCAAGATCAAATTAAGCTGGATTAAAATAACTCTGCGTTATCAAGTATAACACAAGGCTGTGTTGCAAGGTGGAGTGGACCTCCAGATAAATTAATCTTTAGCTTTCAGCATGGGAAAATAAATATAAAGGCTATTGACAGAGCAGCTTGTTTGTGGCATCACAGAAGCTGCTTTAGGAAAAAGCCTGATGTGGACTGATTCATGTGTTTGGTTTTACCTTTCTCTGCCCCCTCAAGTCACTTTGAGACAGGAAGACACTCAAGGAGAGAGAAGGGAAACTTTCAGTGATGGAGAGAGAACAGTGCAAGGGGACACCTTGGTGGCTGTGGCTTTCTAAAGGGAGAGCAGCAATATGCTGTACTTCAAGGACAGTTGTAGGTGGTTTGAGGTAAAAACTCAAACAAGCAGATGGAGACTCTTGCAAACACTTGATTGCTGAAGGTTTGTTGAGGCCAGCAGCACTGCATGGAGAGACAGGGTTTGGGAGAACTGGAGCATGTTTGAATACAAATAGGATACATAGATATATACCTTAGATATAGAGATACATAACACTAAACACTCGGGGCAATGCACAGCACTGCTGTAGACACAGTTAATGTATTACTGGGGAGACCTTATCCCCAGATTGATTACTAGAACCCTTTTGGCAAAGCCTCTTGTAATCAATAATAGAAACTGTGGTCATTTTGGTAAGGAAAATATTACTCCAATCTTTCTTAAACTTCAGTTACAAGACAAACACTCTAGGAGCTCAGGGAAGTGGGTCTTTATTAAGATTCAGGTTAACCTGATTTCTCAGCCTGTGAAAACACCAGTCAGAATCCACCCGTACTGAGACTTGCACCCACAGCCTCCAATGTGGAGTACTCTCCTCAGTACTGGGGTGCTCCTGCCCCTGGGTAGCACTGCTCTGAATCACACCAGCTCCTCCAAGAGAAAATGTCAAAGGCATGATGCCAGCTCCCTGTCCCACAGCCTGCCCCTCCTCTCTCACAGGCGCTGACTTTATTCAGTTTTCCATCTCCTAACTCCTCCACCCACCCGAGTGACTCAAGCCCATCATCTTCACACCCTCTCACCCTCCCCTGTGCTTCTCATGCTGAGGCAGATGTGCCCTTCAATGGGTTCCTTGTTCCAGTCCCCTGTGCAACCACCCACTGCCACCAGCCATTCCTGCAGGATGTTGGACACAGTCCTCCTGCAGCACTGCAGGTACCTGTGTCCCTCTCCTGGCAAACACCAGCTGAGGTTGTGCACTGATGGTCACAAGCCCATCTCTCTCCAGACCTTGTACTTCTACCCAAATCCCTGTTGTCCTAATCTCTCACAATGCTCAGCTGATGCTGAAGTGGGGCAGAGCTGCTTCACTCTCAGTTCTGCCTTGCTTTTATTCATTACCTTTAGTTCAGAGTTTAGTTCTGCTTTTATACATGGCTTTATACATGGTTAAGACTTCTATATATTAAGACAACAGTGATGATACTGGGATAAATAACCCTAAATTTCTGTACATCATTCTCCAAAATCACCTTTACCTATTCGTCTCAATTTCAGCAAAGCAAAACTTAAGGATTTTGGATGGTCTTGCCTGCTGGCATTCATATTTTTCTTGTGAATGCTGGTTTTATGTGGACCTGAGCTAATCTCTGAAGGGATATGGCTTTAACTAGCTCTTGGTCTTAAACTTCCCTTTAATGCACAGCTTCCAGCTGGTCTGTTTATAGCTGCTTCTTTTCAGATATTGCCAGTATGTTTTTCAAAAGAAAATACTAGCTTGATAAAATAAATCAAACCATTAAAATGCTACTGCAAAAACACACCTGCATGAACATAAGGGAGAAGCTGCAGTTGAGCAAGAAAAGGAGAATAACAAAGTCAGAATTTAAAAGGTAGACGCAGAGGCCCCTTCCAGCCTAGTTACTCTCCAATTGCAAAATCAGACTTTGCTACACGGGCTGCTGTTAAGCCCTAGACACACAGCACCAAGGTTTTCATGTGGGCAAATAATATCCAAGTGTTGAGAGTTGGACTTGATAATCCTTATGGGTGTCATCCCCCCGCTTCCAAAGGACCTTCCACGATATTCTATGACTGACTATGAAAGAGATTGTGTAAATCCTTGAAGGCATACTTTAAAAAAGCCTCTCCACCCAAAACTAAAAAGGTCTCCTGGTCAACAGACCTCCTGGGGAGGGATGGTGTGCCACCAGCTCTGCAGAAAGCCCACTTCTTCCACCAATCCAATGTAAAAACAGGCTCTTTCCTCTTGATTTCTGCCACCAGGTTCCTATTTGGACTGAGTCACTGTCCAATGCAAGGCGCTTCATCTCTGTGACGGAAGATATCTTGTGATATCTTTATTGCTGGCATGAACATTTACAACCAAGTTTCATTTTATGCCATTTTAGACAAAGTAATTGACATCCAAGGTCAAGACCCTGTGCCCACACCAAGCTGTGCACTTGCTAACTTCAAGGAAGTTGTATTTTCTGGTCAAAAAACATTTGGAGACAGAAGCCTGTACCTCCTCTCTATCACTGCTGGCTTTTACACTTGGTTTTAGATACAGAAGAATCTCCTAGGCAGCTTTAACGCAGATGGGCATCCAGTAGTGCCCTCAGGTTAAGCACAGCAGAGATATAGCCATAACATAGAGGCTTTACAGAAACACAGCATCACTTTAAATAGCCAGAGCCATATAAACACACACATTCAGGTTTGATTTCGTCAGTTTTGCTCATGCTCATAATGGCAGAACTGGTGGGGATTTTATTTATATATGTGTGCATATACATATATATGTATATTCAGCTAAACCTTCAGTTTCCTTTGCTATGGAAAACTTAAGCTATGACTTCTGCACAGGTAGAAATACTTTTGCAAGAGGAGCAATAAGCATCTGCAAAGAAAGTGTTTATTCACTGATCTGCGAGTAGTTATATCTGGATCTGATGCAATGCAGCTTCAGTTTTCCAACAGTAAACCCCAAGTATAATTTGGGAAGGAAAAATCATCTCTCTGGTTTGCTTATATTTCAGTAAATCGTGCGTCTGTGTCCAAGAACTTTTCAGCTCATTAATTCAGCAACAACATAAAATATATACAAAATTAGGGCGCAGCTTTCAAAAACAGGCACCTCAAATGAGGTTTGCACATCCATATTTAGGGCCATGAATCTGATTTTCTAAACTACTAACCACACGCCAGACCACGCAGATCGCTGACGGGAGCTCAGCGCTCCTGAAGGCTGCACGACTAGATGACAGCATCCAACTTTCTGACAGCCGTCTGGCAGAGACAGCTTTCGCAAGCTTCATAAAACATGAAAGGCCAAAACAACATGTCCTGCAATTATCCACACTGAAAAACAATCTTAATTAATATCATTGCTGCTCCCTCTACACTTAAACTGCCACTGGGAAGTTTTGCTTTTCCTTCATTTCCCTCCCTTTTCCCTAATACTTTAAGCCTGCCCTTCAAGTCTTTATCATACTATCAACTTGATTTCAGTGGTGTTTGGTGTGCACTGCACCAGATTTTACTCTTTTTGTCAGGATCACTCACCTTACTATACGCTCAGCAACTGCAGCTTCAGAGAACATACACTGTTCCACTAAAAGACTCAGGTTCAGATTCGCATCTGTACAGCACTGATCTCAGTGACATAGCAGAGATTTAGATATAAGGTTCAAAAAATTAACAAGAAAACTAAAATCAGATTTCTGCCTTTAATTAAGCACTTAGAGGAAAATATATTCATTAAAAGTACAAAATACTAAACCTAAGTAAATGGAGAATACCAACCTGAAGTTACCCTAATGCTATTCCTCCTTTCCACCAGGTAATGGTGTGGATGAAGGCATAAAATGCCACCTTTCTGTAAGACTGACACTATCTGTATTCTCAGGTGCATATTTTGATCAAAAACCATCAGGACCAGCTAGTCAACAGTTTGATCACTGAAGCCCAAAATAATCCTTTACTTACTTGGGTTTGTGAGGGAGTGTGTCAAATTCTGACATCTCAATGAAGTGAAGGTTTGAAGAAAAGGCCAGTCTCACCTTTCCCAGAACTAAGACCCTACTGAAAACACAGCAAACCTCCCTGATGTAATCCATACATTTGGATGCCTTTGTTTTGGCTTAGCTAAAGAGATTCCCTAGTCAATTCAGACTAAATTGAATTAAGCAGAATGAAAGCAAGTGTTCAGAGCAATTTGTTCTGAAGTCATACTCAAGGTTAAAATGCTGAGCCTTTCTTTCTAGACTGACCACATATTCTCAAAGGGATCATGTAAAACAGCATCTCCTCCTTCTAAATCAACTGTTCACTCAAGAGGTTTCCAATCCTGGAGTGACTCCTAATAAGACACAGCTTGTTTGCATGTAACATTTATAATCCTCTACTAAGACTACAAGTGCTAGGAGTGCTCTCAAGATTTTAAACATAGAATTGAATATATACCATTAAAATTGAGTGCACACAAGCAAGCAAGTTTTTCCCCAAACCAAGGATATTGAAATCACAAGCCAATTCTTTTTGAAGACATAAAGGAGATGTTTAACTTCCAGCCATTTCCATACTAGGCTCAGGACATAAGCACATCCTTATAACAGCATTTCCCAACAAGCTGTCCCTGTCTCCTTTCCCTTCTCCTCAGCAGCCCCAGGGCATACTCTAGACTCTGGTTTCCCAGAACAGTTTATCCCCAATTGACCAGTGAGTTTCAGCTTTTAGATGTGAACCTTCTCCTAATCACTCTACTCTCTCATTCCACCTGGCTCCCACAGCTGTCCCAGTTTTATTCCAGTTTTTCATTCCCCTTCATTATTCTTCCTTTGTGCTCCTCATCTGCAGTCCAAACACTTCTATCACAAATTTGCCTTTTTGGGTTTCTCATAGGATCTTATTTTCTTCTCAAATGCTGGGTCATTAGTCCCACATACAGCGCAGATTCCTTATCCTTAGTTTTGACCCCTTTTCCATAACTCTTCTGTAGCATTTGAAATCATTGTCTGCTCCTTTCTGGTGCCTTAACCCACCTACAGCATCACTGCAAATCTAGTTTCTCCATTCAAGTAAGGTGCACAGACTCGATACAGCCTTCAGAATCTCCAGAACACACCAGGCATTCAGGAAACTTCCGTCATTAAAGACTGGCATCTGACCAAATAAAAGCGAAAAGATGACAGAAAGCACCTCAACAAAGCACTAAAATCGATGCTTGCTCCCAGCTGCTGGACGGTGTTTCATAGGGCTGCTCACAAGGGTTTATTTCATTGGCATCATGATTTGAAAAAAAACCCACATAACTAAATCTACTTTACCCCGGGGAGGGAAGAAAGATGCCAGTACAAATAGGAGAGAACCACACAGAACTAGTATTACACAAGTAGGGTGAGTTTTGGTGGAAGCAGGTGGAACTGTGCAATTACCAGGAGCTGGAAACAGGGCTTCAAGTAGCATGAGGCACTGATTAATTATCAGCACTGCCATTCCACTGCACAACAGTGCCAGCCAGGCTAAAAAACAGTTTCCATCTTCAAAACAGTTCAGGCCAGAACTTCTTTTCTACTGTTAACTCCTTTCTATTGTATGTGTCATCATGGACACTTTGCACCATTTTCATTACCCAGCAGAAAGCCTGAATGCTTAAATTCTAACTGCTGCCTGGCACACTGAACCACCCTACTGAAACTCCCAAAACTAATACAAGGCACTTAAACTGCTAATGCAGGCAATTGGCTAGATGCTGCAAATGCTTACCAGTCCCACATGGGCCATACTGAGGAATGGCATGTCCTGCTACTAACAAATATCCTCACCCAGAGGACACTCACAAGCAGCATCCACAGCACATGTGCAAAACACCACACTCCTCTAGTATGATGTCTCTCCCAGTCACTGGTACATTTTGGCCAGGATTTACAGCCCAAAATAAATGGGATTTCCTCCATAGGCTCCTGCAAAATGCTTACGTTCTGGACACTATGACCTGTGGGAATTAGAAAAGGTAACAACTCAAAGTATCACAAAGCTGGGTAATTTTTCAGTGACACACTCTGGTCTCAGTGGAGCATTAAATAAAATTTCTACAGCAGTCTAAAGAGCAAACCATGATGCATGACAAGAGTGGTTCTCCTAACCTGAAGATCAGCTGTAGAACAGAGGCACCCTACCAAAACCACTTCTTTGTGCATGCTATTTACACACAGGTTTTAAAGTAGTAGTACAACCAGAAATGCTGTTTCTAAAGTGTGTTCTATCTCAGTCCAACCCTCACATCAGTTGTGCCACCTTGTAACTTTGGTCTTTATTTCCAGTCCCTATCACCAGTGACAACGATTAATAATAGCTCTCCAGAGCACTAGCTCTTGAGAATTCAAAGTATGGCAATAAGGGATCCTAAAGCACACTGAAGGAAAACACAGTGTGCATAAAGCAATCTTCTACACTCAGGTAATGGCTAGGCAGCACCATTCAAGGGCCTCCAAAACCCAATGGCAGCACTTACACCTCAATTTTGGAAATCCATTTCAACATTGCAAAGCTTTGTATTTTGAATAACATGGGTGCAAAGAGAAAACAACCTTTAAAGCTACAGAAAAATTGATGGTAGGGTACCCAACAGAGAAGTTTCTCTATACTGCTGCTGTATTCTAAACATGTAAGACCTGGGTTTGATTTCATGTAAAATACCCATTTACAGAGCACTGTGAAAAGTCACATGGAGACTTTTGCATAATTTGCATAACAAAATGTACTTTTCCATACAAAATTGGAGAAGACTCTTAAAAATGCAGGTCTGAGCACCTTTTCATTCTATATACTTATCAGGCAACACAACTGTCTGCGCTACCAAGAAGTCCTACCATGGGGGACAGACTTGACCTTCCACCAGAACTGTGCCCATCAATGCCTCAGAAATTAACTTTTAAGTAGAAAAGAGTGGATAATAGATAGGAAGATGCTTTGACTCCCACCACCAAAGTGAAATACTGACATCAACAGCACCCTTAATGCAAGAGAGAACAACAACTTGCAAGAAAAAAAATTGTTGAATGTTTTAATGCATTTTGAATCATAATGAAAAACATTTTACATCTAAAAACAAATTAGCAGAATAATCAAAAGTGGTTCCACATAACTTACAAATTCGTTTTTCCAAAAATGTATTTTTCACAGATTTAGGCAACAAATAAGATGTTTCATTCCAGATCTTTCTGATTGTAATCACAAAACTGTGTGAAAACTGACACACATTGCCTGAAAGACAGAAAAGCTTGATTTTGCCCAGTGATGAGTTCTCTGTGAAATTCTGCACAACACAAACTGTAACTGCAACTCTCCTCCATTTTATGAAATGCTGGACATTGTTCAGTGCTGAAAGACACTCTTTAGAACATTCAAAGCCATGAAATGTTTTCCACATGATTTAGTTGGTGTAGTATTTTATTCACCACCACTGCTCACATGTGATTTGCTTCTAGGGGAACAGCAGCTTCCGCTTCACTTTTGGTTCAGTATATAAATTAAGCTAAGTGGTAGTTGAATGTTCAGGTGATTTAAGTATTAGCCTGCTTCTAAGAGCATGGCTCTAGCACCTTGTTTGGTTGATCTTTTCCAAAGTGAAAGCGCATAATCATCCATTCCTGGTGCCAGAGGATGGTCCCTCTGGTGATATAAAAAGCTTGCAGCAATGATGATTGAACTGCATAGAGTCTAGTGGTCCTGTAATACGTATGTGTTAGAGAAGTTTAAACAGACACTTTAGTTTAGCAGGATCAAAACCAGTGACCCTCTCCTCATAATAAAAGGACAGTCATTGCTCAAGACATTACATGCTGTCTTATACAGCATCAACCTGTGTAAAGTTCTCTCTGTTACCAACTGAAAGTGAGTTTTTAATTCTTCGAGCATAAAACCATCAACCCAACATCAAATGGCTTTTCCCAAGAGTTAAAACCCCAGGGGAAATAGAAGGAAAAAAAAAAAGGTGAAAATAAACTTTGATACCATCCTTTAACGCTCGTTATAAGAAGACTTAAAACTCTGCAGCTGCTTTCTCCAACCTCACTGGTTTGGCATTTTTAAGATTATTTCAGTACAATTCTGTACATATCTTGTATCTAAAGGAAAAAAAAAAAAGGTGAAAATAAACTTTGATACCATCCTTTAACACTCGTTATAAGAAGACTTAAAACTCTGCAGCTGCTTTCTCCAACCTCACTGGTTTGGCATTTTTAAGATTATTTCAGTACAATTCTGTACATATCTTGTATCTAAAGGAAAAAAAAAAAACCAAACAAAACAAAAAACAACCTGAACAGAAATAAAAAAGGCCCAAGCTACTATGATAACTTGTATTGCAGAGATACTACATACCTTCTCCATTAAATACCTTGAGCTTCCTTAAGATTATGCTCCAAAACTATGTATAGGACCCCAGTTCCCCTACAATTCCTCAGTGACACATTAATCATCCCATCCCATTGCACTCCAATGCCACTATTTGACAGCTAACAGTAGAACCAGTTAACACATCCATCTTATTGTGATTATAAACAATAACTGTAGAGGACATGAGCACAGCTATTGTTTCATGAAATTATAGTGATGAAAGTTCCTAATACTTAATTTATAGCATTCACCATTAGCTTTGTAAGAGCGCAACCCCGGCTTACCCACACCCTTCATCTTATAACATGATATGTCAGACAGTCAGGGGTAGTATCTCCCTTTAGCTAAAAAGAAGTGTCTGTAAACAACTTTTTTGTTCTTTCAAAGACATCAACTGCCACCTGCATTTACTTCTATAATCAGCAGCTGCAGTGTAACACCCCACTGCCAGTGCAAAAAAAGCTAAGCACAGTGAGGAGCAAGACCATTTGGGAGAAAGAAGGGAGACCTGTGTTAATTACCCCCTCCCAGAACAGAATAGAGGCTACAGCAGCCCTCATCAGGGCTGAGAACAGAAAGGTAACAGATGATGTTTACTTATCGTATTGCTCCATTAGTTTTAAGTGTTAATTGTCTTGAGGATCATATGTATGATTGTCTTTTGTGTCAAGAGATAGTACTTCAGGCAGACACCAAAAGTGCTTTTTTCTAGGCTACAGAGAGAACCAATGCATCTTGACCAACATTCACTGTTGAGGTAGTACTCATTTACTTTGTATTGCTGGCTCAAAATAAAAACATGGGAAGTGAACACAATTAAAAGTATGCTCACTGTAAGTATATAAACAAGGAAAAAATAAAGAAAAAAAACCAAGTCCCAAAACACTTATTTCCTTTCTGGGCAGATCACCAAAAAAGAAGCAATCCTTCTTACAAAGGTCAGCTCACATTCACTGGTAAAGTCAAACTTTCATAAATGGTTTATAACAATAGCTATAAACTAAAGTGCTTCAAAATTTGCTTGACAAGATCTCAGTGACTGGAATCATACTATTGCGGTTTTTTGCTAGTATGAAAGGCCATGAGATTTTAAAATCATTTTATATAAGAAGGGGAGAATGAATATTTTTCTTTTTCAGAAGGAAAAGTACAAAAAGCATTCCAAATAAACCTGGCAGTCTACACTCACAACAAGCTGTTTGCATTTTCCTTCTCAAATCTACTATTTCCCAGTAACAGGAATAAAAATGGAGTTGAAGTTGCACTATACTGCAGCACTAAAAAAAGTATTCCAAATCAGATGCAAACAGGAAAATGTTTACAATCATACAACTAGTGAAATTCACACTTCATTTCAAGGTTTTAGCCCTGCAGATTCTTTTTAACACAAGGCAGATATGTAATCATGAAAAAATGTAACAGACTGCTATACACTCTCTACATTAATTACATAAGTTTCACATTTATGTCACAAATGTAATGCCCTACTGTGTATCTATTAAATGCTAAATAACTTATAAACATTTATGTGCTCTTTGCACAGTGAACATATTGACCAGTGGATGCCAAAATATAAAAGTTCATACACGAGACTAATTAAAAAAATCAAAACAAAAAACATCACATTTTCTGTACAATTCATGCAAACTGTGCACAATGTGGTAACAAGAACATCTGCTAAAGTTTCCACTTAAGGAAGAGATTTTACAGCAACAGCAGACCAGTGTTCAGAAGAGTCTGCAGAAGTGTAGAAGTCCATGGCAACATAAAACACAGAAATTCTTCCAGCACTTCATTTTTCTTGTAACAAAGCAGGGATGTTGATGTTCCAACCAATAGCCTGACGATCAAATCCACATGTGAAGAGGTTACATACTGGATGGTCCTCACTCCATGCTGAGCAGCATACCATTCTTCTGTGGCCCTGCAACAGTTCAGGAGAAAGCAGGATTACTTATGATATATCTTGAGAGCTTCCATGTCATCAAATCATTGTGACTCAAAATGCAAACTCGCTAATGCTCATGCTAGTTTGTACAAACAGTACTTGAGTATCCCAAAGCTCATTGTTACTTTCACCTTTATAATAATGAGACTCAACATCAGCACCAGATCCATAACAGAAGTGTATAAACAGGTGCATCAAAACTTCGGCATTTCCAAGCTGTGTTTGCCATCTCATTACATTTTACTTACAAAAGCAAACTGAATTTTGATTTTAGCAATTTTAAAAGCAATCTTAAAATACGCAGCTACTTACTGGCAACTACGTTGCTATAAACCTGCAAGTTACTGTCCATCATGTTCATAATTCAGAAAGATTAATACTACTGCAGGAAATATGTCATACTGAGGAAAAGCAATGCCTCACCTATTGTTCAAATCCAACAGTAACAAAATGGCTCAAAGAGGATTCTGACCAACATTTCAGTTATAACAAAAAAATCTGCCACGATTTCAGTAGTGTCAGCCGGAATGGAAATATTAACGCAAAAAATGAAAAAAGAAAAAAAAGGAGAAAAAGACATAAACAATAGACTAAAAGTAACTAAACTAGAAAAAAGACTAAAAAAGGCCTAGCTGTAAAACCCCTTCTGAAATTGTGTCAAGAGCTGCTGAATCAACCCAAAACAAAAGCCTACTGAAGTGGCACAATCCAATTAATTTCACTTAGTCTAATTTGCACCATTAGTGATGCCTGCCATGCCAAATAGCACCACAAATGCACAAAACTTGACGGCTGCAGCAAGAATGGTTTAGTACATGGTACCAAATATCAAGAATGTACGTGCACAAGCAGAGAAGGAAAAAAAAAAAACCACAATCAGCAACTCATAAAAGGTGAGAGCACAAAACTGCTCCCCAGGTTTTTCCTTTTATGTTTCTTCATTTAACAAGTTAAACACTGTGTAATTGAAAGAAAAAAAAACAAACCACCAATCATTAAACGATTCACATCAAGACATCTGAAACGCTCTTACACATAATATGCATCTGAAATACGCTTACACATTTCTTCCATTTCCTAAAGAAGGCGGTTTCACTTTAGTACGGAGAAAAATGATTATGACATCCACTTGAAATATCATTTCCAATCCCAATCAAAAAACTTAAAATGTTACTTATTTGCATGTTGGTCGTTTTCAATAACTAACATTAGCCCATTTATGTAGACAAGAGTCTGTCAGCATTTGTTCAGCTTTTAAGCTAGAGAGACCATGTATTACTTTTAACCTTGTATGAAAGAAGAGCAGACATACTTTAAGGCTACAAATATTCAGTTACCTGTCTATTACTGCGAGGGAGGCGTGCTAATCGCACTCCTGACATGTCAAATAATCTAACCTGTCGGTTGTCATGTGGAAGGGCGATGATTCTTTGGCCAACACATACATTAATCCTGCACAGAAGAGAGAAAAGTAGGTGATGTACAAAACAATGAGAATAGGACTTGACAGGACAAGTTTAAGCTCATGGGAAGTGCTGATTTTTTTCGTGACTAAAATTCACAAGTGAAAAGAGATAAAAAGCATTAAACCTTTAAGGTGTTTTCTATTGCATGAGATGCTCAAGGAGCTTTAATATCTACATCCCATATAAAAAAATAAAAAAGAAAATCTCAGAAAAGCAATAGTATGTATTCACTGAAAATTAATGGTGACTACACCTGCATTTTATAAAACCACTTGAGACCTTTTCAAAATCTCACATATCTCAACTTTAATTTTAGTGACTAAAATTAAATGTATACTCAGTGAATTGACGGAATGGACTATTTCAGTTGGAAGCGACCTACAACAAGTGTCTCTGCCTATGGCAGACGGGTTGGAACTAGGTGATCTTTAAGGTCCCTTCCAACCCTAACCATTCAGTGATCATGAAGCTCAACTGCCTGACCAATTCAAGGCTGACTAAAAGCTAAAGCATGTTATTAAGTGCATTGTCCCAGTGCCTCTTAAACACTGACAGGCTTGGGGCATCAATCACCTCTCTAGGAAGCCTGTTCCAGTGTCTGACCACCCTTGCAGTAAACAAATGTCTCCTGAAGTCCAGCCTAAACCTCCTCAGTGCACCTTTGAGCTATTCCCACACATGCAAGAAAGTAAGAATTAACTAAGAAAACGTGAATTAAGAAAAACAGTAATTCAGATCTGCTTACCTGTTGACTGCAGAATCTGTACGGATCGTTGCAATAGGAGACCTCATGTTTTTCAAGTCCCAAACTTTTACAGTACGGTCATCACTACCAGAAACAACATTGTCTCCCACAGTGAAAACTGCAGATGTCACAGTGCTAAACAATCAGAAGTAAAAAGAAAGACGTCAAGTTCTAAGCTAGCATCTGATTTGAAGTTATATTTTCTGTTCCCATGTTTCCTTTAAAATGTCACTTGCATTTTGGATTGTTTGTTTTTAACCAAAGTAACCTGAAATATTAAAACTCCAAGTGGATATTTTAGAATAAAAAATTATTCTTACAAGAACCTCTGTCACTTACTGTCACATACTGGACTTGACTGGCCAAGTGCTAAGTGAAGCCAAACAACAGCAAGTCACTTAGATGCATCTTTCATATTCCACTCACTCAAATATGAGCTTGTCATGTCCAGTCTTGAAATCATAATTCACTTTTGAAGTTCTGTATTAATGTCCAGCAGACTTATCAGACACCCAAAACTGAATTAGTAGCATACACTTCAACTCTTCTTCTCAAGTGTGTTGAGACTAGTAATCAAGTTTTTTTAGTTCCTATCCAAAGCCTTCTCTAGAACTCTCCAAAGGGATTATATGAAGAATTTTGTTTTAGAATTTTATTATCTTTTCATTTGACACTTTCAGAGAACAGTATATTGCTGAGCTCAGATGAACAGTTCTTATGATGATGAGCTTTTATCTTTATTTCACATTAAGAAATTAATGGTTTTGTACTACTATTTTCACTTTAATACTGCATGAATTCCCAACTCAAAACCAGTTACTTTCTGCCCACACAGTGTACTAACAAGGCATTTTTGTTTCTCTCTAAAATCATTAGGGAAAGCTTCTCAACTCTGTCCTACAGATTTGATTTAATGGCCTATCTTGTAACTTGGGTCATGCATGTCAATTCCTTAGAATTTAGTAATTTTAATTTAAGTTGTCAGTTGTTACTGTCACTTTGGTTGTTCTGCAGCAATTTGAATTCATGTCCTATTCAAGCTGCTGACTGAGATTAGCACTAGCCAGGTCACAACAGACCAGGTTATGCAAGCCTCTTAATTTATACTGACACCAAATTAAGTTTTAATTAAGACGAAGTCCCACTTTATTCTTGATACCAAGTTTTCTAATGCATTATTAGAGCGCACCTGAGCTACCAGGGAGATTATTACAGTAAGAAGCAGGAGGTCTTCACTTAATCTTCTGGACTTTATGAACTAAAAGTTAGAGTTAGAACATACATGAAAGCCACAACTAGTAAGTTTCTTTCATCAGCCACCTTCACATTTGGGAAGAAAACTCATTCATGTAGTCAAGTTACTGCAGGATAGAGTTGGTATGTTCTTAGCACTGAACTTTTCTCCACCAGTCTGACCTCCATTACACTCACCACCATCTGCATTTCCTTCCTCACAGGCTGTTTATACAAGCTGCAAAATACCCCAGTAAAACGTTCATTCTTTTCAGTGAACTCTGTACTGCTGTTATACATTTGAAACAATGTTTATACATTTAAAATTCACTATAAATCTCCATACTTTGCACACATATTAGGAGTCTTCCTTATGCAAACAGTATAAGGCATTCAAGTCGTAGAAAAGCTCCAGATGAATGAACATACAGCATCTTTTAGTATTCTGCTGCCAACAGACAAATTTGGTCTGGTTTTCATCATACATTTTATTCCAATTATAGTTTCACAACATATTCCAACTGTCTTAAAATAACCCTCCAATTCTGAATGTTGGGTTTGGTTTGGTTTTTTTTTCCACAACTTCAAACAGCTTTCCAACTTTGATCTCATATTGGTTCTCCTTTATCACTTATCACTGTCAAACAGAGTTATATTTCTTTGACCACATAAAGTTATCTCATTTTCAGATTTATCATTTTTCAAATGAAAGCTTTCAAAACTATCACCATGCAAACAGAATGCCAGCTCTAGATTAGCTCGACCCCTACTTGTCCTGTAAAACCAGAAAGATTCTCAGAAGAAAACAAAATCCTTTCCTGTGCTGTTTTTGGTTTTAACTATTCATTCAAATATCACTGGGGACACTAAGAAAAGTTTGCAAAAAAAGAAAAATGTGGTGAAGTTCTGCTGCAGAGCTCTCTGTTGAGTGGGAAAGTGATAGGAAAGCAAAGGGAAGGATGTCAAGCTGTTTTCAGCGAACATCTTTAAAGGTGCTCAGTGGCCTTACACCTCTTCCTGCCCTGTTCATTACTCTAACTCACTGCAGACTGGGATATGCACTATTTGCAAGCACACATGACAATAAAACCAGCCTTTTCCATTTGAATTCAAAGGCTAGATAGAAAAGGACTTTTTACTGAAGTATGATCAAGAAGTTTGGTCACAGTTTCAAAGCAAACAGTATATGGATGTACTGCCCAACAGTCTCAGATACTATACTTTAAAAAAATGTAACATTACTCTTCTAGGACAACTTGGAGATACACTCAATTTAATTCTCAAAGACATCTCATTTTCAAAATTAGACTGAAGACTAGAAGTTTTAAGTAACTTAATAACAAGGCCAAAAGCAGTATCAGTCTCACACTTGACAACTCTCGGAAGGGTTTATCAGCACCCGATTGCCATGTGAGTAAAGACCAGGCAGTTTTTGTTTGGTTTTTTGTTTTTGTGGGCTTTTTTAAATGGAACATTTTGGGTTCATATTTATAAAAAAAAAAAAAAAAAAAAAAAAAAAAAAACAAAAAAATTTTAATTAACAAAAATATAA
>NDXB01008898.1:86305-109632 GCA_002631895.1 Agapornis roseicollis
AAAAAAAAAAAAAAAAAAAAAGCCAAACACATACATTTGAATTCAAGAACATGTACAACACTACTGACTTAAGACATGAGCAAGTGCTGTGCTCATAGGTTCTCTTACATACTACAGATCATGATTTGTCCCCACTGCTATCCCAAACTGGGCCATCTTACCTCATATTTTATTTTGGTTTGGGTTTTTGTTTGGCTTTAACTAAAACAGGAATTCAACCAAACAGAAACAGGAAGGTGAGAAGAAAGGGAAGCAAAGTCTATGTTACAAAAAAGAGGCTGTCAGAGCAGCCAATACACAAATAACCTTTCAAAAGTATTCCCTCCCTAACCCCACCCATATCACAAAGACTAAGACTTATTCCTGTATTTTCACAAAGCTAGTTTTACTTTCTGGGGTTTTTACTAGCCTCCCATTTGTTCTAACCCAGCTAAAACCATGGTTAACATCCCCTTGGCTAAATTAATAAAAAGCATCAACAAAAGATCATCAGCCCCTGTGTTAATGGCATGCTAGAAGACATTAGACTTTTAATAACTCAAAAAGATGACAGGTATTGTAGGACATCTAAAAAAAAAAAAATGGCAAAGAGGAAGCAGTCTTATGACACTTCAAACTGTGGGTCCCACAGGGAGTTTGGTGCGCTACAACTATTCTCCAGGAGAGCTTCAGCCTCCGCCAAACCCCAGCAAAACTCATTTATCTTGTCATAGGGAGCAGCCGAGCGTGTACTTCCAGCTGACAGCATGGCACTTCCTCACCACACACGGCTGCCTGGCCTCGAACATTCTGCTCCCTCCGTGGGTCTCAATCAACAGAAATACTGTAGTGCTAGCACTCCTCATTAGGCTGAACAGCTGTCTCCCCAGTCACACTGAGACACAAAACTGTTTTGCATAACAATTTGCTGAAATTTCACACATAGGAGAAGAAAAAAAAAAAGAAGGGAAGATGAAAAAAGAAAGAAAAAAAAAAGAAGAAAAATATAATGCTGATGCACAGCCCTTACTGGCAATGCACCAGAAAAAGTTAACGCTGCTGTTCCCATTTTGATTTGCAGACTATACTGGGATTTACTGTTGAACTCTGAGAGACATGTTTTCATGCCTGTGAAAAGGCATCTACTCATAAACATTAATTTGTGTGTGGGATGAAGTTCTGGAGAAAACAGACTAAAGAGAGCTTTCAGATAAATTTATTCCATGTACACCACATTGTAGTTAAACAGCAAAACTTGATGCTCAAATATGCTCCCCTCATTTTAAGTAGTAAAATTCAGGAACAAACCCTAAAGGAAGCTCTATATGGTACAGCATTCCCTGTGCAAGAGCTTTCTTTCTTTTAGAGGGACAGAACGTAACCCTGTACGGAGCAGCCTGCAGGGAAGCCATGATATGGAAAACAGTTTGCCAATCTGAAAGAGCAATGGCATCAGCCAGAGAAGTCCCAGGCCGCACCAATACCTCCATGTCTGCACATTCGGGTTTCAGAAGTGCTAGAGGTACTTGATTCCAGGAAGAGCTACACACAGAATTCCCAAAGCCTGTGGATTTATCTCCCAGTATCAGCAGAGGTCTTTCTTCCAACTTGAGAAATAGCAAGAACAAACCATGAACGAATTAACACAAAAAGGGAGTGGGGGAGAAATTCAGAGCCAATTGTTAGCACTAAAAAGTCCTTTTTTTAGCATTTAAATCAACAATGGCTATTCCAGGGATATGCATTTCATGACATTTAGAGAAAATTGCCATTATCTCCTTTTCTCGCTATCTGCCTTAAAATAATAAAATGATACAGGATTGAAAACAGTAACTAGCTTTTACAAGAATTACTCAATGGCAAGTTAATAAATTAGTTAAGGTGCAGGTATTTTTCAAATCAATTCCATTACATTGATGATGGGATAAAACAGGTCCATTTATCCCTGCAGTATTGCTGCATTACCTAAGCTTTAAAATGACAATGCACCATAAAACGTTATGCTCCACTCAATAGGATACAAAGAAAAGGCCTTTGGCTATGCTCTTTTGTGGGTCATTTGAAAAAAATGATAGCATTTCTTAGTACATGCATTCAAGAATGGAGTTAAGATTCTCCCCATCTATTGTAGTGAAGCTTAAAGCACTCAGAAGTAACTGGATACAGATTTATAGCCTAGATCTTTTTAAAGTGACTGACAAAACTAACAGCTAGCACAGAGTGCAGTCAAACTTTGTATATTACATACCCCACTCCCCAAAATAAAACACCTAAAGGATTTGTTGTTTGTTTGGTTTTGTTCTGTTCCTTGTAGCTACAGGGCTTTTGATTTTAAGCACTCACAGCTTAAGGAGTTTATTCAATTATTATATTTCCTTATTAATTAGAAAGCAATTTCTACCATAAGGAAGTTTGCCAATGACAACAGAAAAGGTTCAAGAACATAAAGGAAACAGAACTATCGAATAATGTTATCTTTCAAATTGCTTTTCCAGTAGTTCAATGACTCCATGACAGCATTAGGTTGAGGGAAGGTTAGAATAAAAAATGGGGTATTCAAGCTATGCAAAAAAGCAAAGAGAGGTAACTTTGCCAAGCTGAAGGCACAGGCACATTCTGGCCCCATCTGTCCTGAAACAGATTCACAAGGAAGCTAACAACATGGGAAGTTAGACAAACTCAAAGCTGGATGCTTGCACTATCAGCTAATAACCTGCTAACACCTCTAAGAACACTACCGAAACCTTGATGTGCTCTATTATGTATACGTAATACATGTGAACCAAAAGAGTTTTATATGTACATGTTTAGAAGCACAAAAATTTTAAAAGTTAAACCTAGAACTGAAAGTCCAGGCCATAATCTTCATTTAGAGAACAGGCAACATGCAAATGTGGGATCAGAACAGCGTCTGAAAGCAAGTTTGGGGCCTTTTCAAATGAAATTTAAGAGAAAAAAAAACAACCCACAAACCAAGAGCAGACAGAACAAGGCAAGAATACTAAGAGTAATATCAGAATCATCTAGTAAATCAGTAAGGCTTGGGGAGAAAATTGAATGTTTCATCATAAATATTTTGCATTTCTTACAGAAGCGGGATGAAAGATTCACACTGCAAATGCCTACGGCAATCTCTGATTAGAAACAACAGAAAAATGGTAGACAAAGCATCACTTATGGCATTAATAGCTGAAGCAAGAACAGGACTATGTTGAAAAGGACAGACAATATTGGTTGAACTCCACTGACAGCATCCAACTTGTGACATTTTGTTTGACACAAAAGACTTCCTTTCCTAGCACAGCATTTAGTCAAAGGTGCAAAACTTGCATTTTTAGAACTACATCTAGCTGTAGTTCACTACGAAAATGTGGCTGAGTAAGAGCACCTAGCAGTGACCTTATAAAACTGAGGATATCTAGAGTAAGACTGCTTTCCAAGGGGGATGTCCAATTACATCGCTGCCTGAAGAAAAGTCATCTCCCCCTGCCACAACTTGGTCTTTCAAGAACAAGAGACACGTCTCAGGGCATGAGAATTAAGCCTTGCTGAATAAAGAACATAGGAAAGCCAGCTGACCTTGGCAAACCCAAGTGTCCACAAAAATAAAGCAATTATTAGTTTCTCGATAGAGAATGCCATTTTGACATTAATTCCCAATTCACTAAATGTCAGAATTCAGTCCAGCATCCTAATCAGCTGCTTCTTAAGTACTTTCAAATTTTTTTAATTCAGATTTTCCAACAAGCTTTTGATTTTGAAAAGTTGAACAAGCAAGACATATTTGCAATCCTCTATTTCCAAAGGTCTTAGGAAGACCGACAGGTCACCATCCAGCGGCATATTCAGAGACATACAGGCAGCAAATGAACAGGAATTTTCATTTCTGGCATCCTACAGCCACACAACCAGAGGGAACGGAGAAAGAATATGCTGCTGTCTGAAAGACTCATCAAGCACATATGCAAGAGCATGTCAACACCACAGCTGTTCAACTAGGTCACCACACTGGAAAAGAATGGCCCTCAGACCCCCAACAAGACACAGCTGTACAAGGGTCAGCAAACAAAAGCAGAAGTGAAGCTGGAATGAAAATTGCCACATAGATGCCAGAAAAATTTTGCTCTTCAGAGCAAAACCTTCATTCAAGACTTCAAATCAATAACCTCTAAATTCAATAATTTCTCAGTGTAAAAACAGTTGGTGTTATATATTATCAAACATGTATTTTAAAGCAGTATCTGCTGGAAAAAAGGTGTTAGAATTTGAATCTCCAGTATAATTTTGGGAGGTTTTAATTTAGGAGAACAATTTAATTAACATACAACAAATAGGTGTCTGGATAATAATACAAATGTAACCTTTTCCTAGGGCTACACTAAACATCTAAGCAGGATGTGACTGAGGATTAACAGCACTAGTAATATAAAATCTTATTGCTGCACACAGAAAATTAGGCAATAATAGTCATATTTTATCAAAAATCAGTCTTATTTCCTCACTATTTCTTATTTTTTAATCAGTAGAGAATACGTGAGACAATCTGTGGACATGGTAAACCTAAAGGAAACTGCAACAAGATGTATTTACCACTACATGAGCAGGGCGCATGCAAATGAGTCATGTACTGAACTGAAACAATCATATATATGAAAAATGCAAACAAGTAATGTTTACAGATTTGGAAACTTCCCTAGGAAGTTTCAAGAAAGACGTGAAATGTACTTTGAAGATTCAGCAGTCTTTAAGTGCTAAAGTACTATCAACATACTAAACTCGGTCTGTGGACAAATAAATGTCAAAATACGTTAGAAAACACACTTTGAGGCAAAATAGGTAACTCATAAAAAAGAACTGATCCTTTGTAGAGAAGAAAATACAGGAAACTTATCACCGCTTAAGTATCTATTAACATAGGAAACAAAGCTCTTCAAGTTAAAATCCAGCAGCTGGAAACTGAAGCCAGACAAACTCAAATTAGAGAGGCAAGAAAAAGTTTAACAGAGAGGTTAACTAAACACAAGGATGTGCAATTTACAGAACTTACCAAGGGCCAAGTTGAAATCATTATCATCGGAACAACCTAACATACAGTTGGCAATCATACTAAGATTACCTCCTAATTTAAACCAGGCTTCAATACAAGAAGCTTGAGACAGATATGTTGATGCCAACAAATTCTGGACTTACTGAAGAAGAATTTCTTTTCTTGGACTGTCACAGTAGCAGACTATAAGAAATACTCTGTTTTTAATAAACCAAGCTCAGAACACCAAAAAAACAGGTGAATTCCTACCTACATCAACTTCCTTAAAATGCAAATATCGATACAGGTATCTTAAAATACAGGTATCGACTTACTTAAAATACAAATAATCTTTCTCAACTGCTATACATACACACAGTCTGACAGAACACCACTTTATAGTCCACAGCAACTGCTTTACATTTTCAGATGTCAGTTAATTTTATGAAGTCACACTCTGTACATAGCAGGATTCCCGAGTCGCTCAACACATGAGCACTGCAGGGAACAACTCCCAGCACTTCGGAGCACGTTTAAAGCCTCCATCCCTTCCCTCGCATTTCCTAAACGGGAAACCACTCTCGAGGGCAGGAATCCCAACCCTGTAGCACGGCTCCAGTAGGCAGAGGGTACCTTTTCCACCGCCCCGCTTCTCTTGCCGCACGGCCACGCGCGACGGCAGCGCGACGGCGCCACCTGCTGGTGCGGTTGCCCCGCCCGCGGTGCCGGGCCTCCGCGTCTGGAACCAACGGTAAAGGCGGGCCGCCCCCTCGGGCTGCCGCAGTTGTGCTGCCCGCGGCAGCGCTCGACCCCGGCAGAGCCGGGCGTCGCTCCAGATAGGAGCCAGGGCCCGGCAGCGTCAAAAAGACCGCGAGGGTACGGGGCTGAGCCTCCAGGCCACGCACCGCCGGGATTCAGTAACAGTTTGGATCCCTGCGAGGAGGAGTACTGCGGTGGAGTAAGATTCTGGGGGCTACAGCACGATCAACACTATGTGTGGTCTTGTGATTGAGATGTCGGGCATCTAATTAACACATTAGGATTTGATCTGGTGAAATACACAGGGAAAAAAGAAAAAATAGCTCTCTCAGCTCCAGCCAGCCATTCACCAGCAAGAGGCTGTTAAAACTTAGAGAGCTTTTAAATCATCAGTGTTAATGACTGTAACATCCAATTTACAGAACTGATTCCAAGAACCCATCAAAATACTAAAAATTTGTCAAATTATTCAAAGAGACATGCATGAAAGCCAAAAATGTCTTGAGTGTATGTGTGTTTTAGTCAACAGATAAAACAGCCTCTTCTAACACAAGATTATTATAGCATTGATTAAAAGCTTAAAAACATTTGCTAACAGGCAGTACAATAATGGACCAAAAATAAAAATCCCTCAAAGTATGTCTTGACTGCAAATTACCAAACCACTGCCTCAGCACTGTATTCCCCAGCAAAGTACTATCTTCTGTAGCAGCCATTCCCTCAAGCACAGCCCTAGTCACCAGACTGGAGGCAGTTTTGAGACACTTGTAAGTTGGAGTGTATTTGGTAGAAAAAGCCTATGACAATACCAAAAACTTGCCCATACAGGTAACAAAATGGAAACAGACGATACAAGACAAACGCAAACATGAAGGCAATTAAAAGCTGGAGTAACAGTGACCAAAGAGGTTGTTCAAGGTCTATTCTATTAAACTAGCTGACTCCTTAAACTGGCTCTAATTGAAAGGAGTTTTATCTAGATTTACCATACGAGCAGTATCAAACCAAAAGCCCTGGCTTGTGTTTTGGAAATGAAGCACTGCTGTGTTACACCTGACAGGGCACAGTTAGAGGTTTCTGTGAAAATCAGTCTCATAAAGCAGGGGAATGAGTTTAGTACCTCAGAAACAGCACAGGTATCTGTTCAGGTTAACAACTGAAGAATGCATTTATACTTTTGGAACTTGGAAAAACCCATGAAGGAACTGTCACTTACTCTGTGTGGCCCTGAAAGACATTCACAGAATGGATAGAAGGATCTCTGAAATCCCACAGACGGAAGGTTGTATCGCGTGATGATGTCACCACAAGACGTTGGGTGGGATGTGTACAACAATGCGTTAGCTCTTGATCGTGCCCTACAATCGCAGATGAGAACATGTAAGGTAATGAAAATAAGAATTTTCATTTCCACGTACACTTAGAGTGAAATGCTAATGATTTTTTCTTTTTCCCCCCCAAAGAGAAAGGAATAATAATAATGATCATTCTGAACTTTCATGTTACTTCCACTGTAAAAGTTTAGAATTGCATTTAGAAGAAAAAGGGGGAAAGAAAAAAAAAAAAACAAACCAACACAACAGTATTCATTTCATGCTATTAAGTAGCAATAGGTCATTGTTACTTAATACACTACAAACACAGCAAAAGCATTTTGCAAGAACTAAAATCTGGCTACATTTAGTTTAAAACAAACTACCTTCATAAGTTATATCACAAGTTTAAAGGAACACAAGTTCATGCTTAGAGCATTTACAAGTTCAGAATTTTATAAACCATTACAACATATCTGAAAGGGGCCTACAAGGACGCTGGAGAGGGGCTCTTCATCAGGGACTTTAGCTATAGGACAAGTGGAAATGGGTTTGAACTTAAACAGGGGAAGCTCAGGATAGCTAAAATGAAGTTCTTTACTGCAAGTGTAGTGAGACACTGGAACAGGCTGCCCAAAGAAGCTCCATCCCTGGCAGCGGTAAGGCCAGGTTGGTCAGAGTCTTGGGTGATGTAGTCTACTGTGAGGTATCCCTGCCCATAGCAGGGGTTTGGAACTAGATGATCTTAAGGTCCTTTCCAAATCTAACCATTCTATGATTGAGCAACACTGTAAGTCTTGTATACATTCACATTGTACTCCAGATAAACAACTTTTCCCAATGTTTTGGTATCTACAAATAATCCCACATATAAAAATGAACCACCAATCCATCTTTTTGCAAGTGAACAAATACCTGTAAGGGAATGGACAAGCTCAGAAGTCTCTACATCATACAGATTTGCTGTCCTATCCCACGATGCTGTCACAGCTTGCTTCCCCCCAACAAGCCAGTCAGCTGCTATGACCACTCCTTGATGGCTTTTCAGTGAAGTTAACGGGGCTCTGACAGTGGGACAATCACTAGAAACATCTCCATCTCCATCAGGTTCATCTTTATCTGAGAACTCAACTTCATCCTCTCCAGACATTTGCTATAAAATGCAAGAGGAAAAAAAAAAAATGGATTTAGAATAAAAGGGAAAGAATATCTCTAAGTTACATTTTACAATGTAAATGCTTCCCAATCCCCTTAATACCAATACAGGTAACTCAATTCCATAGAATCTAGCCTATTGAGGTACTGACTTTCAAAAACTTGGAGGAACAAGTGAGTTAAGACACAGTTTCTGAACTGTTTAGCTCTGAGTATCTATCCCCTTTATTATCTGGTAAGTCCTTACTCTTTATTATCTGGTAAGTCCTTACTCTTTATTATCTGGTAAGTCCCTACTCTTTATTATCTGGTAAGTCCTCCCTCTTTATTATCTGATAAGTCCTTACTCTACCATGCTTGAGTTTCACTGCAGCACATTTATCAAGGGACTTTTTTTCCTTTCAATATTTAAGGGTAAGAAGCATTTAATAGGGCATTGACTGTTTTAGTCTCTGGGAAGACAATCATTAACAGCTGTATTTTTATCCATTAGAATTAAAATCATGACATCAACATTTGTCTGCTTGTCAATACAGAGTCATCATGCAGTGCTGATGTAAACTGAATGAAAATAAATTCTTTTGCTAACCATGAAGCATCATGCTCTGAACCCTGTTTTGCCTGTACAAGACAAATACACTTTTCTTTCACCATACCTGGATGTAAAAAAAGGTGTACTGTTCTTTCAAAGTAGAAATACCGAATCAAATAAACTGAAGCAAACATTTTGCATTCAGAAATCTACCGCGTATTACCCAGCCATCTCTTGCCCCTGCTTGGCTTGCTGTGAAGCTCCTGCTATAAACTGTATTTGTCTTCACAATTTAGTAAGGGTGCTTTTAAGTCAAAAAAGCATTTGACAGCCTATGAAATAGAAGCACTGACTAAATAAAAGCCTGGGAATGACAATATCAGACAGTGTGATGAGTGTTGGCAAGAGCCAATTAGAAATCAGTAAATTAAATAAATGTCAAAATGACATGTCTTTACCATCAGTTTTCAGTTCAAAGCAACTATAGCTAATCCAAGTCGCTCAGTAAGTTAAGCTACAAGAATCTATCTTAAGAATTTAATTATTATTTATTAGTTGGATTATTTCCAAAAAATGTTAACTTGACAGTTCATGTACTTATACATTTACTATCTCAAACAAAAAGCAAATTACTTGTAGCTGCATATCCTATTCTGTACCACAGATCTTTGAAAACATGAAGTGAGTCTCTTTTCAAAAGAACGGCTGAAATCTATTAAACTAAAACCTTAAAATCCCGCTTTTTGCAATCCTGAAATCATGTAATTTTTAATTATGTATAAATCTAACATTCAGCCTTATCATAAAACCTGTAGCTGATGAAATTGCTGTGTAATTAGTACAGTTGCAGCAGCATGATTGCTTACATTGCAGTCTGCAGTTGGCTGAGGTGTAGGCAACTGTATTAAGTATCTCCAGATGTGAGCTGTCTGGTCTCCAGATGCTGCACAGGGGGTAGAGAGGTTCAAGTAAAAAAAGAGAGAGAATAAATAAGAGCATTTCCTTCAGCCAGTTCCTCACCCAGCACACTATGAACCCACTCATTCCACAGCTGAACAACTTGTTCAAAAGAATGCTGTGAGGAAAAAGTATCAGAAGCCTTACTAAAGTCCAGAAAAACTACATCCACAAGCTTCCCTTCATCCACTTGGTGGATAACCCTATCATAGAAGGACATCAAATCACTTAAAGAGGATTTTCCTTTTGTGAACCCACGCTGACTGTACCTGATGACTGCATTATTCTTTAAATGCCTTTCAACAGTACCCAGTGTAATCTTCTCCGTAAGTTTTCCAGGAACTGAAGTTGGACTAACAGCTCTGCAGTTCCCTGTGTCCTCCCTCACACCCTTCTAGTAAACTGTAATACCACTGGCTGGCTTCCAGTCAACAGGGGCCTCCCCAGACTCCTAAGACCTTTGGTAGAGGATCAAGAGGGGTCCTGCTGTAACATCTACTAGCTCCTTCAGAACTCTGGGATGAACCCCATCAGGTCTCCTGGATTTGCAAACATTTGATTCTAAGTGCCTGTTCTGGCACAGGTAAGCACAGAATATGATACAGCAACCACAGATGGAAAGATCTAGCTGACCTTTTATGTCTTAAACAATTCAGTCAGCAAGGACACTGACAAAACAGTAGGAAGAGGGGCTACAACCCAAAAGATGCTAGTGAACTACATGTATATTTCCATCATGATTAACATATTTAGCATATGAAAAAAAATTCACATACCAGTAAGAGCCACTTGCTCAGTTGGATGAAACTTTATGGAATTTACTGTGGGGGGAAAAAATAAAGTTTTAAGTAAGTGTACTAAAATAATTATTTTGTAATGTTTCAGCCTCAAAAGGATTGGAAAAAAAATGTCAAGAAGTCTTTAAGTAACATTTTGTAGTATAGGAAACTTTTAGGTGAGATAAAGCACAATGGAATTCTGAGTACATAAACCTAAGTAGTATCAAGGAAGTATTGTATCACTATCAACCAATACTACTTAGTATTGTATGATCAACTGTAGCTGAATCTTATTACAAGCATTGCATGTTACAGAGGATAAACAGGCCACACTCAATAATCATGTGTAAGCCGACAGGAAATAATGTTTTGGACTTCCATAAAGAGAATTTAAGTATTCTATTTCTAACATACCAAAAACTTGCTGTATATGATCATCAACTTTCTGATTATTACTTAAGATTGCAAGAACAAATCCCTAAAAACCTAATGCAAATAATACAAATCAGATTTCAGTCCTGCAACCACATGTAATCAAACATTGCTTTAAAACAGTCCTGCAATAATTCTACCACCCCATTCATTTTTTATTTCAGTGCGTAAGATTTATTTACTTTTCATTACTAAGCAAAATCTCTAAGTTGCTCTTTAGTAGTTCTTCAAGAAAGAACTTGGAAATCATTTCCATTCATCATGCAAGGAAAAAAACGCTGATACTGTCAGTAGACCATGGTGCAATGACTCTGAAGAGATATCCAAACTGCTCACACCGAACTAATTCAACAGTGCACCAACTGCTGGCACCCAACACCTTTGATCCATTTCTAATCAACTGTCGAACTTCAACAAGTTTTACTAAATGAAAAAAATACATTCTTTTAAATATAACTTATAGAAATGTGTATTTTTAAATAAATTATAAGGTATGAATAATTCACATAAATTTATACATAATAACCCAGTTTACACACAATTGTTTAAATGCAGATTACAGCTTTTATTATTTTCATGGTTAGCCAAATAGCAATTACAAAATACCAAACTATCAGCATCAAAATCCAAGTGATTGGAGATCTTTAAACATGACTTTATGGAGGATAAAGGCACCCTCTCCATGCAGCAAACAACCTGAGATATCTGAACAAACTGAAGTCTTACCTGTTGTTTCTATGCATCTATCTGTTAGTATCTTTGTGTTGTCTAGAAGTCATATAGCAGGAAAAAGTAGAACTCATGGTTGAAGTAGCTGACTACTCTCTGTAGAAGTTAATTCTATTTGTATTTTTGCCACAGAGTTCATGTGATGTTCTAGCTGAGTTACTTAACTAAACATACCACTGAGGGCATTATGGATCACCTAGTGACCACTCAACTCAAATGATCACTCAGAATGCTCAAACCTCTTCGCTGCTGGTATATAAAATTCTATACTGTAACTCCTTATGAAATAGGAGGGGGCTAATGAGGTGCTTGTCAAATTTGACATCAAAATCGAAGACAAACATCAAAAACTCTCACTGCAGTGCACCTCTCCAGCCAAGGAGGGGTTTAAAAACACTGCTTCCATAATATTCATACCAGTACAGAGACAAACAAATGTCTATCAGTTAACTGCCTTCAAAACAAGATTTTAGTATTATGCAACAAATTATATATGGGATCATGTATTAAACAAAGAAGTGCAAATAGATGTTCACCCAGCATCTGTATTTTGTATACTAAAAATAACACAGACCCTACAAATCAGCTAATTTCTGATGATATAAGCTTTTCTTGCTCTGCATATGCATGAGACCTCAATGAGTTCTGACATTTAACTTCTGAGTGTCATAACTATACCTGTGAACTTCTTAACATGGACCTGTTTATTCATTTAGCATTCACAGAACTGTCTTAATACGCCTCTCCAAGAATCACATTACGAAACATTCTCTGTATGAAGATTAGTGGAACTTCACAACTGACTTGTTAATGGTGTTGGCAAACCTGCAAGTGAAACTGTGATAAACATTTTTGTAGTTGTCTAAAACACATTTCCCCCTCCCACACGCCATTTCCAGTTTTCACAACATGCCCTCATCTTACCTGATCCAACATGCCCTACATACTTGACAAGGCACTTCCCTGTTTCTATGCTCCACAGCAAAGCAGTGTGATCTAGAAAGATTAAAAAGCAGCTGTAAATATTGTTACAAATGAATCAGTTAAAAGTGAAAAACATAGAACAAAGTTATCTTCAAATGTAGAGCATAACATATGAAACAGATTTCAAATGTAGGATAGACCAAATCCTCTTTATTACAGCCTTATATATGAAATATACAAGCCTCCTATCATTACGACTTAATACATAATTCCCCCCAAAAAGTAAAGGTGCTGTCCCAGTTGGATTAATTCTCAGTAAGTATTCAAAGGCAAATTCTACTTTTCATATATTTGCAAACTTGGTTATATACTTATGTATAACATTTCAACCGTGCATCACAAGATTCAGAAAGAACATGGAAATCATTCAGTGATAAAGTCAGGCAGTCATTACAAAAAGAGTCCTACACACAGACTGTTTACTTTCTGTGTAGAAGTCATACAATCATAGAATAGTTAGGGTTGATACTGTCACTGTATAAGTCACTGCAGAGCACAATGAAAATTTACTTAAAAAGGAATTCACTTCAAATGCCACTCCTTTACCCCAAAACAATTAATTAATAAGTTTTGTAACTGGGAAGGACCGCAATGTTGAATTGGAAAATTACTGTTTTCAAGTTAAATCAGATGTCCCAAACAAAGACAGAATGTGGACACAAAAATTATCAACAGCTCAGTTTATGAAGCAGAGGCTTTGGGTCCATAATATTTATGTGCAATAAGTGTTCAGAGTCTGTTCCAGTTTCAAAAGCCTATCACTTCAAATGACCAATTCTAACTGGTTATGGTTTATTTCCCCTAGTAATTTTACAAAACCACACAAAGCCTCTGGAAAGATTTTTGGATCCTAACAGATCTAGCAAATTATTCATTAGTACCTGTACCCTCTCAAGTGGGAAGGAAGGAATGTAGTAAAGTTAACAAGACCTGAAAACTAAGATTTTTAGCTGCCCCTACATCTTTAGGTAAAAGCCAGATGAATATAATGATACAAGAATATGAAAAGTACAACTAAGTCTACAGCATATGTAAAACAAAGGCTAAACAATACTATGCTAGAAAGTCTGTTCAGTTCCCCAACCCACCCACTGCACCATCCAACAGGCTGCAGCTGACCTTCAGGGAAGTGAACTGGCACATACTTCAGAAAGATTAACAAGGATGCCTGAACCTTCTAAAGGTTAAATACACTTCTAGGAAACTCCAATTTTAGAATTTTTCAGCTACTTAATTTCTTTAAATGGACTCTTTCAGTGTGGAGTTCAATTATTCAAGAATACTTCTGATCTATATTTGATACAGCTTAGGGACTAAAACAGAATTTTCTAAAGATTCAAGTAACATAAAACTTTACCAGCAGATGCAGTTCCCAACACCACTGGTTGAGTTTTCGCAACACTGACATCCCAAATGCCATCCCTGTGGCCAATATATTCCTTTACCAGTTGACAGATTGCCCTTGATGTTGTAGTTTTAAAACTGGATACAATCTGAAATAGCAGAAAGACCAATATATTTTTCTACATTGACTCAAGATTAAGTCATTCTCTCGCAAACACAAAAAGATACTCTTTTTCATAATAATTCGTCAGTGTCCTGACAGTTCACTATTGTCAGAAATTTGACATTTGATGGCAGGAAAGTGAGCTTGGTTGCAAACACACCTATTCATTGTTGATTTTTTTTCTCTTTTTTTTTTCCTTAATAACATCCCCCTTTTTAAAGAACGCAAGACAAAATATTTTGTACTACAACACCGCAACCTCCCCAGAGTAATAACTTACACAAATGCAGTGCGCGCTTTCCGTTCAATTTGGGTAAATAATTATAATTTTAAAACAGAAAAATTGAAAGAAAATTTAAAAAATTTAAAACCTCCACCAAAACACAAAACCTCTCAAAACCTTCCTTGCTTATTCCCAAACCAGTACACCTGATAACTTAGCGATGGAACACGTTATCCAGCGTAATGCCTTTGTAAAGACGTACTTATTACATAATTCCAGTAAAATCCTGAAACATTCCCACTTAAAAACACTTTTTTCTTCAAAACTGCGCAAAACTAATCAAATCCAACATTAACCTCAGAGCATCACATGCCAGTTTATTTGTGTAGCAGTTTGTTTTTTTTCTTAAAGATATGTCAAACTCATCTAAAAATCTGATAAGCACATTCCTTCAATGCCAATGCTATAAGGGGCGAACAGAGAATACTCATTAAATCCAAATTTGTATGTGTGCAAGTAATACCACATGAAAGGGAAAAAAGCCTAGCTAAACCAGTAAACTACAAGGCAATATGGTATAGGAAGGCTGAAAACACTCAGTATCTACAGAAAGAAACTGATTTGCAGAAATTCTACATTTTCAGATAAAGGAGAATGCAATATTAAAACAAACAGAGAAACAAACAAATCACTTGTCTTGCTGTAACACTTCCAGAGACAACAAATCAAGAATGGTGAAAGATAACTTCAAAAAGCAAAACCACTTTAAAACTATCCTATTGCTAGCTCACAAGTCTTGAAGCTCATAACTGTTCTTTGAAAAAGACTAGCTGTAAAGTTTTATTAAAACCAAAACAAAGAGACAAGCTCAATTTATCAGTGTTCTCCTCTGCATGCAATTATGGGCAGGTATCTATCTGACCAGTTAAATCAAAACCTTTTAATGTTTCAACAGAAATCACATAAAGACTTATCTAAAGCTTAGTAAAAATCAGAAAACTAAGTCTACATTTCAGATACAATAAATTAAGGTTAAAATCCCATTTGGTTTTGATATCAAAAGAGAAGGTCTTAAGCATACCATTAAAGCAAATTACTTCCAAAATGGTTTTTAAAAGTTCAAGAATATCTGCAAGAGCATTCCAAATCCTAAGCATGTCAACTTTCCAGTGTTGAAATGATAATGCCCTATTTGAAATCCAAATTAACAGCTAATATGCATTTGGGTTGCACAGCAGCAGAAGGACCAATCATTAAGGATGCATTGAAAAGAAAATGAGTTAATGATAAAGGTTGTTAGTTCAACCATACTGCAGTTTCAGAGGCCTCGAGTACAATCCTACAGGTGCAACTTGCACATTGAATACAGTCCTTAAACTCAATGGAGTCATGCATGGGAAGTGGAACAGCAGAATTATGTAAACAGTTAAGGACTTAATATAGCGCTCAGCTCAAATTCCAAAGTGGAAGCTTTTCAGCTTTCAGCTTTTTCAGCTTTTTGAACTATGCTTGTGATCTGTCTTTCTAATGCCGAGTCAAATCCTCATGAAAAAGTTTTTTAGGAGAAATTATCTTGTACTCATCAACAAGCACAGATTTTCTAAAACTGGACAATGGTTTCACTGATCATTTAATGGCAAGGCTGTAAAACTCCTTTTGGAGTACTTGCTTTCTTTTTTGCGGTTCCTCACTTCACAGACCAGTAACTGGATAAACCAGAGAGTGCCCAGATTACTTCCCGATTCCTTAACCATACATTAACAATTTTCCATGACAGAAAAGGAAATACTTCAATAACATGTAACTTGACAAAAGAGGCCTCTGTAGATTCCTGCATCTACAAAGAACTACGGTTGAATTACAGAATCTTGTCCATTAATGTACACAAAACCTTATTACTAGAGTACCAAGCACTTAATCTGTCTCTTCAGGATCAATAACCCTTGCTGCTAAAAGCATCATTTTCCATTTTTGCCAACTTAATATTCAGACTCCTAATTCAGCTAAGGGATGCAAAGTATCCAGGTGTGGGAATTTTCTATGAAGGATGTGAATTAAGCATATTTACCACAGCATTTTCTCCAAGAAAATTAACAGATTGCTTTAGTCTCAGCGAGTTTTACCAATATTAAAGCAGTCAAGTATTACCTTTTCTCAGTAGAGCAAGCAAATATTGAAAGCTCTTTTCAGAACAAGCCTAAACTATACGTTGGCAATCAGAAAAAACACAATTGGGTTGTAAAACATAACTCTCTTCTCATTTACCATAGGGAAAAAGGACAAAGTTTTAAAAGGTGACTTCTGACAAGTTTTATATTAGACATAGAGTAACAGTATATAAGAATGGGCTGAACAGTGAAGTTGCAATCCATTACCCCACTGAGTTTGGAACACAACCCATTTTTGGTGAACAGCACTGTTCACTCAATGCTCATAAAAAATATAGACACAAGAATTTCAAAGCTGTTGAACTCATAACTCTTCAAATGTCATTTTTCCAGATATGGTAACATGGAACTCTAACTGCATGCAGTCAGGATACAGATAGAAACTTTGTTTGTTCAAAACTTAGTTACAGACTTTTCTGACTTTTGGCTATAATCTCTTTGTGGGTCAGGAGACAAAACATTGCAGCTTTTAACACTTCTAATTCATAGCTACATAGCAGGTGTACTAATATTTTATGTCCCTACTAATACCATGTTGTCCCTGCTCAAGTGGCCTCATTAAAGAAGCTGTAAGTCATAAACTCTTAAGCAAGAGATGTATCTCTATGAATCAAATTGGCAATATAAAAAAGAAAGTTTGAAAAACAGTAAAACAAAAAGGAGACCAAATAAAACCCAGTAACTTAAATCTATTTCACCATACTAATCTTTACTCTTAAACTTTCAGACTACTTAACAGATGGTACTTCCAAGACACCTGCAGCCATTCCATAAGCACACGTTAGCCTGAAATACCAGTCACCACAGAGCTTCCTACAAACCCCAGATCCCACTATGGTTTCCTCACATTTCATTTACCCTTATTAATGTATCACAAAATGAGCCTGAAGTAGGGCAAAAAGAGCAGCAGGTTAACTCTCTTTGAAAACTGAAAAAGGGGAAAGAAAAAGGAAAAACATATCAGACAGATGCAGATGAGCAAAATGAAAAACATCAGAATGGTTTACTGTGCTAAGAGACCAAGCAAAAAAAAAAAAAACAACCAAACCCAAGATAACTAGCTAACTAACTTGCAAGTCTTGCAATGTAGAAGAAACAAACCATTTTAGACGCACAGCTAAAAAATGATTAAAAACCCAAACACAACCACCCACAACCTGTAACAGTACACATACAGATGCCTACTTAAATCCCCACTGCAACTGCAACGCCCAAATGCTTATTCAGTATTTCCCTCTTGAAATTTAATGTTTTAACTCTCTTTCCAAAAAACTGTAATCCCACATGAACACATGAGCACACTCTCTCCCCTCCAACACTCATTCTTAAAAACAGGTGAGCAATTAGTGTAAAATGTCATATGGTGCAGTTGAAGTAATGGGTAATTGACAAACCCAAGATAAACATACTGTTCCTCAAGAGGCAGGTTTACTCCAAGAACAGCACTGCTCAGCTAAGAGAAACTACAATTTACGACTTAAAGACAGCCATGTTAGTCTCATGAGTACACACTGATGAGTAGAGATTTAATTTGTCTCATACCTTGCTAGTAGATGCCTTGTAAGTTGTCTTTAATTTCTGAGAAAGCTGACTGGTACTATGACTGGCTGTTGAGACAAATTCAAAGGAAGATATTTCAAACACAGCATTAGCTTTTTTTGTGTAAGTAAATGGTATTAATTCCCTTCAATAAAATTCAAAGTTTTGGCCAAAGTACAAATAAAATTAATTAAAAAAATACTGGCTTAGAATTCTTTGTGGTTCTCTTACCTTTTGCTTTCAGCTGTCCTTTGCTCAGTTCAGCTCCATCAATTGTCTGCCCTTCGGCTGCTAGACGCTCATTCAGTGTATCAATCTCTCTACGTACTAACAAAACCAAAAATTCATATTAATCCCAAAAATTGGGTGTTATTAGCAACATCATTAACACACTATTTGACAATCGTTATGATTAGTAAGTAAGCTAATTTTATGCTAAGGATAGCAAAAAAAAAAAAAATCAACCGTGATTTTATAAAAGCAAGTCTCACCAAGCCATAAACCAAGACTCATGCTGTTTTTTCCAGACATCAACCTTGACCCAGATCCCAAGGAAATATTGACAGTTTTTAATTACTAATAAATGTGGCTAAGGATTAACAAAATTGCTTCTGTGCAATACATGGCACATCTGTATCAAATTAAATCCAACACAAGACAGAAAACTTGCAACATCAAATATTTTAGCCATCGAGTTAGTATGTCATTGACAAAGATTTTATTAATCACAAACAGCTTTCTCTCCTGAATGCCTATCTACTATTAGGAGTTTCAGTAAGACAACGTAATGCAGCAAATGTGTATTTTAAATACCTTGAAATACACTTAAACCATGTAGAATGACAAATACATTATACATCAACTTGTTTTAGAAACACTAAATACAATTAAAATATATTCATGGCACAAAACATGTATTTGTAACAAGAAAACACTTTCCTATCAATTATTTCTAACTCTCACCAGTGCCGTTTCAGCACAAGACAGAGTGATGGCACAGCTAAAACAAATCAAGCACTCATAAAAGACTGCCATTGGCTGGACTGGTTTAAGGCTGCTCAACTTCATTTTATAAAGAACATTGTTGGTGGCATAGTTTCTTCTCAGAATCTGGGCTGATACTCTTTCAAGTGTTTTCCTCAGGTGAATTCTTACTGACAGGCTTTAACGAAGCAGTTCTTGAGGACAAGTCTAGGCCTGTCTTTCCACAAATTCTTAGGACTTTCTTAAAGAAGTCATTCACTCCCAGGCTTTGAAATGTGGGAGAATGTGACACATCAGGAGTATGACTCCTGCCACTTCTGAGAAATTTACTGAAGTCTCAGTTCTGCGCACCAGAAAAGTCAGTTTACACTTCCGTATCACATCCAGGTGCTTGAAATGAGCAAAGCAAGATTCTCTTTGCTGTGCTCCTAGTCACATAAACCTAAACTTTCATAAAACACAAACAATATGAGAAGTAAAGAAAGAGACAGGCTTGTAATAACAGATGACTGAAACAAACAAGCCTGGCAGATATATGAGTTGCCTGAAAAGATTAGAGCTGAAGCCTGGAAGGAATAAGAAAAGGAAGAAACTAAAATCAGTTGATATAAAGGAAAGGGAGTATAGGAAAAGCCAGGGAGGAAAAACCTGAGATTCTGTCTGTACAGTACCCACAACACTAGTGTAGGGATTAGACCAAGAACACAAAATAACAGACTGAGAATCAGAAGAGAAAAATCTTACAAACTGTTAGGGGGGCTGGGAAAGAGATCATCACAAAGGCCAGGAGTGAACTAGAAGTGAGAGGTAAAAGAAACAGAAATGGAATGGGAGGAAAATAATCATACAATGGAAGGTACAAATTCACCTTGTTTTCTGACAAACATTTTTGAAGGTTGGAGAGGGAGACTTGCTATCAGCCAACTTCTCAGCAGGAGGCTGAGAACTCAGTTGTGCAAATTGTCACTAAAAAATATGTAGTGCTGATGCAGCCTTTAACCAACACAATCTCAGGTTTTAAGAGAATAAAAAACCAGCACATTTTCAAAAAGACTGCAAGAGCATTTTTTTTAACATGAGTGTTTGGTTTAACTGTAGGAACAGATTAGGTGTGGAAAAGGCATTGGCTTGGAGCCAAATCAGTTTCCACATTGCAAAAAAGCCAAGCCACACAATACAGCTTCCAAAATCCAGCAAGGACAACTGAGCAGAGGCTTTACCATATGACTGCCTGCGTTACTTACTTTGGATGCTCTGACATCACCTTGCACCACACTACCATACGACTGCACTGTCGTTAAACAAACAATATTTTTTGCAGATAATACCAGGAATGTTTATCTGTGTGCTCTACTTCAACATTCATGACACTGTTGAGGTGCTGGTTATGCAATGTACTAAGAAGAATGATCTAAACCCACCACATTTTACACTTTTTCAAGTAAGACATTTTCCAATTTTACTTAATAATATTCCATCGTTAAAATGGAGCTTGATAAGTACACAACAAAGCCACAGCCTTCAATGGCTGAACAGAGTTGACAGATTAACATGGTATATGCCAGAGCCTATAATGACAAGCAGACAGAACACTTTCTTTGCCTAAGAGTCAAGGAGGATGACACACTTCTGTCAAATAGCTAAGAAAGTGATGTTTCTGAAAAAATATAAACTCCATCTTTGGCTACAAGTTCAAAACAGTTCTTAAGCTCCTCACAGAAAGAGCACACTAATTACACTATAGTATCCAAGGTAAGTATCTCAGTTAGCATTACTATATGCTAAATTCAAACAGTTCATAAGTTGCTGGAAAAAAAAAATACTCACATTCCAAATTTTCAATGTACAGGTTTTCAAACTCCCGCTCTATTTGTCCAAAAAGTTCAAGGAGAGTATTCCGGATGGAAGATGGTAGTTTTGAATCCTAGGATGCAAAATACTGAGGTTTATTTTTTTTTTTTTAACATATATTTTATGTATTCACCCTTCAGTCTTAAACTGGTTTTAACAGTTCTCTCCATCTTCCACCAAGGAGGAAAATGAAAACTACTACTAGTACAGAATATGAAACAAAAAGCTCTGTGCATCGTAAGATTATTCATTTGCCATACTCTCTTTAACTGGACAGAATTCCAATCTCCTGTGGGGTTCTCTGACTTTAACTACTGAAAAATTGTAAAAGCAAGATACATGTACAACAACCAAAACAAAAAAAAAAAAAAAAAAAAAAAAAAAAAACAGACAAAAANCTTTAACTGGACAGAATTCCAATCTCCTGTGGGGTTCTCTGACTTTAACTACTGAAAAATTGTAAAAGCAAGATACATGTACAACAACCAAAACAAAAAAAAAAAAAAAAGAAGGTGAAAAAAATTACAATATAATGTCAAGGTGCCTCCAGTTCAACAGAAAATAAAACCTTTGGCTGACAAAGTAATGCAGAATTTGTCATCACAATGCAACTTACTACCAAGGCTTAGGACAAACTAACCTTTTAAGAGCATTTTCAACTTCTGCCTACTTTTGCCACTACCTGTAACTGTAAAGAAAACTGCAGTTTCCAATCCTTCCCTCCCTGATATTATTGAAGCAGCTCCTCCTCACAAAGTATTTTAAAGCAAATTCAGAGAGCAGGGCTGGTTTTTTTTTTCTTCAGCATAATCAACATAGCAATTCAAAGGCATAAAATCAAGTATGTAATAAAGCCACTACCCACAGGATTTATATCATCTGAGCTCAATGCACAGCCTGACCACAAGTTTCTGCTAGCGTGTTAATGAAATTTTATTCATCTGGCTAAAAAACAGAGATCATCACCACATTTTCCCTGAACAAATGCATGTCATATGCAAAACAAGTAACTTCTGGTTTCTGTTGGGGGTCAAGGTTCCCATTATATCAATGATTTTGTTATCACTGTTAAGCAGACAGTTAATAAAGCAGAAAACAGCTGCCTGCAATATACTGAGAACTACTAACAAACATACTGAGAACTACTAACAAACATCTTAAAATTTAAAACACAGTATGCTACTAAAAAATAGCAAATTAGAAAGAAGAAAATAGTCTAATAACTATAATTAATCAACTACAAGTATGGATCAAAGAATGAACTGTCATTGCTCACCACATAAAGTCTCCTAAATCTGTGCTATTATTCAGATGCTGGTGGACTACAGTATGTAAGTTGGTTTACTTCACTTATTTATCTAGGTAGGCAGCTATAAACTTTTTATAACAGAAGCTTCCATTTAATTGAGCCTTACCCAACAATGAAGAACTATTCCTTTGTAGTACACCGAACCCATCACCTCAGAATTCAGAAATGCAACATCCTATTACTGCAAAAACCTGTAAATAATGCAGCTGCATTCAAAACCTGAGAAATCACTATGCAAGGAAACAAGCTACCCAGTTTCAAAGTGAAATTAATATGGTAGCATGCATACCATATTACCAATGTATCAATGTTCATTTGTCAGATATACAGGGAACGTGCCTATCAGCAACATATACTTTCTTTAAAGCAAAAGTTTGCAATTTCAAAATCTTGAAATCATCACCTATGAGCAAAACAAGAAAATTGAGTCAGCTTCTGCCATAGAACAAAACACTATTTCAGGTTTAATAATGTTTCATCAGAAGAAACATTATTAAAATGGAAGTACAAATGTTAGCACAGTACAGCACCCAAATTCGAGTGAACTTCATTATCCAATCAGCAAGTTTAGTGCTGATTATAGCTTGTTTTGTTCTTAAGTGTTTCAGCAAACCCAAACCAAAAGAAATTGGTTCTGTTCCTATAAACTGACTGAACCAGGAGGAAGTGTGCAAATACTGTCCATCAGAGGGCAGCATGCACCTTCAATCAAATCAGCCTCTATGCAACCAGAATTTAAGCTCACATTTTGGTTCATAGAGTCAATATGGCTGTGTTCAGAAACAATTAGAAAAGCTTATCATGATCCCGATTTATAAGTTATTTCTGAACATCAATTTTGAAGAGCAGAGCAAGAGAAACCACTAACAGCCATGACACAGAGCGTGCCTGCTTCGTTCACAATTCAGTTTTGCACCAGTTTCACAGCTACTTTTAAGCTGTGGCACTGTGCTGGAAATAGTAGTACTATGCTCCTCATGCACCCCTAGGATATTCCTTTGTGCACCATCATCTACCGTCAACTTTGTGCACCGTCATCTGTGTCCAGTTCTGGGCCCCTCAGTTTAAGAAGGATGTGGAAATGATTGAGCACATCCAAAG
>NDXB01008900.1:0-45581 GCA_002631895.1 Agapornis roseicollis
CAGCTACAGGTTGGGCAAAGAGGAGATTCAGAGCAGCCCTGCGGAGAAGGACTTGGGGGTGGCAGTCGATGAGAAAATGAGCATGAGCCAGCTTCAGTGTGCGCTTGGAGCCCACAAAGCCAACCGTATCCTGGGCTGCAGCAAAAGGAGCATGACCAGCAGGTCGAGGGAGGTGATCCTGCCCCTCTACTCTGCTCTCGTGAGACCTCACCTGGAGTATTGTGTGCAGTTCTGGTGTCCTCAACATAAAAAGGACATGNGACATGGAGCTGTTGGAACAACTCCGGAGGAGGGCCACAAGGATGATCAGGGGACAGGAGCATCTCCCATATGAAGACAGGCTGAGAGAGTTGGGGCTGTTCAGCCTGGGGAAGAGAAGGCTGCGTGGAGACCTCATAGCAGTGTTGCAGTGTCTGAAGGGGGCCTATAGGGATGCTGGGGAGGGAGTCTTCATTAGGGACTGTAGTGACAGGACAAGGGTTAATGGGTTCAAACATAAACAGGAGAGATTTAGATTGGATATAAGGAAGAAATTCTTTCCTTTTAGGGTGGTGAGATGCTGGAATGGGTTGCCCAAGGAAGTTGTGAGTGCTCCATCCCTGGCAGTGTTCAAGACCAGGCTGGACGAAGCCTTGTGTGGCATGGTTTAGTGTGAGGTGTCCCTGCCTATGGCAGGGGTGTTGGAACTAGATGATCTTAAGGTCCTTTCCAACCCTAACTATTCTATAATTCACCTCCTAGAACCGCTGATTGTGTCAAGGTACCGGATTCAGAAAGGAAAGTTTTCAATCCTTATTTCTTTTTAAAATTTACCAGCTTATTATAATATAAAATACTCCCTTTAGGATTTCCATTGCTGTAAAATGAGGGCAGGAGACACTGTGCCTATACGGGTATGTGTTTAGCCTCATCTCCTCAGGGTGCAGATGACACACAAACCACAGGGGAACTCAGTGTGCTGTTGGAGAAGCTTATGTGCTCCAAGCTGGTAGCTCAGATTTACATTCACAGGATCATATTTGCACTTTCTTGTTCTCTGAAATCTTATTTTAGGAAAGCAATTTACCATTGTCAAATGAGGTATGCTGAGGTAAGCAGACTGCCATGGTCCTTCCAAGCAAAAAGATGAAATTCACCTAGAGGGAGCTTTTGTCCCATTCTAATCTTTGCTGAACCATTTCACACTAGCACAGCTATTGACTGTTTCTGGCCTTGTTTTTGTAGTCTAAACTAGGAACTGGTAGAGAGGTAAATGTCTGAAATGTTTTCTAGCATGAAAGGACTCATCAACAGTGGGAACACGTAATTGAAAGGGTGTCTCATTTTCTGGTTTGTTCATTTCCGAATTGCTTGTGATCACTTGTTAAAACAAACAAACATATAACAAGACAAAACTGAAAATCTACCTCTGAGAGCCCTTGCTGATGGGAACTTGAGGATGCAAAGAAATTATCTGGACATAAGGGAAAAACTTTAATATTTTATCATATATTGCAGATAATAAAGCAATGTTTCCTTCTCCTCCTTCTTCCGTGGGAGCCACCCAACCCAAAACATTTCACTGAATCTAGAAAATGAGATAGCATGAATGAACCCTATAACCAAGAAAAAGGAAAGCTCTGCTATTCAGGTAGAGGGTTCAGCAATTTCACAGTTTCTCCTAGGAATGCCTCTGCTTTCCAACCTCAAACCTTTAGACTTAGAAACCTTTGAAACTGAACTGGTATTTCAGAGTAGAGCAAAGAGTAAATATTGGCCAAGGAAGGAAACCAAATAGGGTACGATGGTCAATATCTGCTACCTGGGGTCTACATTATGGTGTTGCCACCAGATGGGTCAAATTGCTAGAACTAATAAACAGGTTTCCAACTTTTGGCTGTATCTTTTCATTACTGCCTCTTAGGTTGGTATCATGCTGCTGCTGTACTGCTAGCTGGAAGGGTGGAAACCTGTCCACCTCAGTACAATCTCAAGTAGTAGCAGAATCATTAGGTGAGTTACAAGTTTTACTTGTGGCCACACTGGAGACACAATGTTGGGATATAAGAAACAAAACGACTGGATATTGAACTCCATTTTACTTTGTGAATGTCAAGACTGGGCAGAATATTAAGGTAGGGTTGTTATAGCAACATGATAGTTATCTCAAAACAACTCTGATTTTTGCAGAGATAGCCTCAACAAGGCAAGGTCTGAGGGGTGAGGTAGCGACTTTCAGTAAAATAACTGATGCAATGGGAAAGAGAAATCAAACAAACTTTTGGACAAATCAGCCCCTCTTGAAGAACTCTTCATGTTCTTGAAAGTTTGTCTGCTTTATGCAGTTATTTCAGTTGCCCTCAAAAAAATTTGTTATCAAACTCTTCTCACCTATGTCTTCAGTCTGTTCTGGGTACAATACTCCTTTGACAGACAGACTTCCACACTGAGATACACAACTGCTTTCAGAGGTGCTGTGTAGTGAGAGACTACAGTGGGAGACTAGTTAGCTATCAAAAAGAGTAGCTGGACAGAATTGATAGAAAATAGTGTCTGTCTCACATTCATAGAGTCCAGCTCAATAGCAATACAATAACATTTTCACACTAGTTTCCCTGACTAAATACATTCGGAGAAAAAAAAAAAAACCCAAACAAACCAAAACCAAACAACCAACCAAAACCTGAACAAACAAACAAACACAAAAACCACAGCAACAAAACAACCCCAATAGCTGAAAATGACCAACAAATTTACTCTTCTCTTTAGTTACTCTATTTATGAAGCGGTGTCAAAAAATCCTGTGGCAGGAGCTTTCTGTGGGCAGAAATGTGACTGAAGGGAGGCATGAAAAAGAAGGTAAGATAGACAATGCAGAGAAGGAAAAGAAGCAATGTATCAAGGACCAAGGGTAAGATCAGGAAACACAAAAAAGCTTAGAAAAAATTTAATGCCCAGCTGGTACAGCATGAGGAAGTCAAGTCACTGTTGGACATAGGTACAAAGCCAAGAATGTGACACACAAAGAATGCCTGTTCCACGTGTAGTTCTGCCCCTCTGCAGGGCTGAGTGATATCACTGCTTTGATGATATCCAGCAGACCTGTCACATACAAAAGCTGAATTTGGTCTGCACCATACCTGTGTATCCCTGTTGCCCACTGAGAAACCCTGAGTTCTTCAAGACCATATTTAAGTTTATAACCCTTGTAGAACCTGGTTTAATTCATTTTTCACAGAGCTCTGAAGGAAATAATAATTTTCTTATGTTTTCACATTCCTACAATGTACGTATTTGTCATTCCCAGTGCCAACAAAGGGCTCTTCTATATTGTTGAGCAAGTACACCAGTGAAACCCGAGACCAGTTAAAGCCTGCGAGAACACTGACCAGAGTCCAGAAACACCCAGTGCACAGGAGGAAAATCCCAGCAGCAGAACCTGGCCAGCAGGAAATTCCCCAGCTGGGCATGAACAATGAAATTCAGTTTTTGCATTGCAGACCTCTACAATGCACACATGTACTCACAAAGTGAGCCTCTAAGTGTCCACAGGCAGCATTATCCACATTTCTACCAAGCACATCTGATTTGGGCCCGTGCCAGGGGAGCAATGTACTCTCCCACCTTTCTGCAGCATCTCAGTGTTGCTTTCTCTGCATCCCAGATGCTCACCCCAGGAGAAGAGGATGTATGGCCGTACGTGGGTTGCAAAAAAAGGCTTGTGCTGGCTGCATTGGCTGCACTGTGAGCTGGGGTGGGAGTGTGAGGTTGTGGAAGGACAGTAGTGAGAGTCAGAGCCATGTTGGCTGCTGGAATTGGATCTTCTCTGGAAATGATTTCAAATGGCCTGGGTGCAGGAGCAGCACTAAGAATTTTGGCAGAGGCACCCAGTAAAGGCTGTGGTAAGTGGTGCTTTGATTAAGAAGTAGTTTAGCTTAGATTACAAAACTGTGGAGATGAGAAACCTCTCAAAACCTCTCTGCATGGGGAAAAAGGTACAGGAGATGCTTTGTGGGGAACAAGAGTCTGAAGTTATCATTGTGGAGTTGGGGTTAACCTGGGAAGGCTACATGACATTAGTGCTGAACTTGTATGGGACACCACAAGTAGTATTAAACAGACTTCGAGTTTTCAAAACTCTGCAGCATGTCAGATCTCCTTATTCCACATTAGCAGAACAGGTGTCTGAGCTACATACCAGTCAGGCTGGGCATCTTTCAGTCTCTGCTATAAACAAAGGGATAATGGGCCTATTTTCTCTCAGGGCTTGTTCTGTTGTTTGAAAACTCCATGTAAGGCATGGCATGAAGCCTAACTTAGCAGCAAAATGGAAACGGCACAAATTTCTCTCCATCATGTCCTGAAAAGCTATTTTTAGTTTAAACAGAGGGGACAGTGCTTCAAGGGATGAAAGATCAGTGAATTACTCATGCTCTTCCCTGCTTTGCCAACAGTTTTCTGTGTGACATCTTTTAACTGGTCCAAAGTCTTTCCCTACCTGCTGACATGGGATACCCGGGTTGATCTGATTTTCTTCCCGATCATCTTGGTTTTACTACCAAAATGTGGCCATTGTTCTATATGTATGCACTGTTTATGCATGGGCTTCTTCAGCAGCCTTATTGGTATTTGCTGTTGCTTTTTTTATTCCACACTGAACTTGTGAAATTCAGAACATAAAGCATTTCTATAGTGCAACAGAACTTTAATAAATGATGGACTCTATAAAAGATATGCTTAATCATGCTGTCCAAAATATTTCTTTCATGTTTAAGTTGCATTTCTTTAAAACACTTTGAAGTGATTTTGTATGAATCAATCAGGGTGTTTCAGAATTATGAGAACAGCACATTTAAATAGTAAATAGTTGTGCCAGTTTATCTAGTACCTGTATTTGCAAACTAAGCTATTTTCATTGTGGAATAAGAAGATTACCAATAATTTTTAGTATGAATTTCCTTTATCATTCTTCTTTTACTTCTAGACCTTACTGTTGCTATCATCACCTTCTAAACACAGATAGATGCAGCAGTTAGCATTGCTGGCTGTATATTATACCTGGAAATAAGCAATTAACTGAGGCTGGTTTTGTTAATCAGAGATTTAAAAATTATGTGTTTTAAGGTGTGATGTTAGTCATCTAAGTGACCTTAGAAAAGCAAGACAGCAGTCCAATTCTGCATTCCTGTAAATGGAGGGCCATGAAATTCAAAGCTTATGCGAATAATAAAATATTGGAACGGTCTGCCCAGAGAGGTGGTGGAGTCACCATCCCTGGATGTGTTTAAAAAGAGACTGGATCTAGAACTTGATGACATGGTTTAGTGGAGGTGTAGGGCATGGATTGGATTTGATGATCTTAGAGGTCCCTTCCAACCTGGTGATTCTGTGATTCTGTGAAAGCACCTAATACTACAAGGATGCCAAGTTCACCCATATTTCCCTTAAAGCAGTTTCCACCAAAAAAAGCTGGCCTAGCATTCCCTTTTCTGAGAGTGAAAGTATAGCCACATGATTTATTCCTGAAGCAAAAAATATTTCCATAGCTTTCCATATCAGGAGATATGACTATCTTGCTGCCAGCTCTGTGGGCAGTTTAATAACCCTGGTAATGATGTATTACTGCATGCCAGAGGGTGCTGTTGACTTTGGATGGCTAAGCTTGGTCTGCAAAGGGAGCTCTCTTGCTTGGCATCCAGAAGAAAGATGATGAACTTAGAGAGACGGTATCAAGGCTTTGGTCTGACTATCTCAAGGCATCCCAAGGTAAAGGTATGTGAGTGGCTTGGAAATACCCAGGAATGCAGACTTAGGCCCTGAGTAGCTTAATGATAAACAACCAAACACTACAAAGCTCTATAGCAACCCTGATGTATGTCATCTTAAGGTAGCCATGCCTTCAGACAAGAACCTTTCTTCTCTTGCCCCTCTTCTCATTTCTTCTTGCCAATCACTTTTTTGGATGCAGTAGAGTCTTTTCCCTTATCTGAATGTTGAACTGTTTACCTACCTGCATCTGTTTTTTAAAAAGGAGAATCACTATATTTGAACTGAGTGTAAATTCCTGGGCTTTGATTACATACAGCACTCTGGATTTTATATAGGCAGTAAAAATTAAAACAGGGAGTTGCAGGCACGGAAAGAAAAAGTTAAGATCCCTGCCTGATCAGAGTTCTTAAAATGTAGCCAAAGTGTCCTATTGGGCTACCTGGTTGACCTCAAAAACCACAACACATTTTCACCTAACTTTGAGATATCCAAGAGACTGCCATGCTACTGAAAAGGTTAGAAGGAGACGGTTTCCCATTCCTGCGCTGGAAAACATCAGAATAGATGGATATTCACTATAGAAGTTTGTATTGATCACTGTGCTCATTAATCACACTTGTTCATGAATAATGTGTGTTCTGAAGCATGGGACAGATATTTCCTACTAAATTGTAACTCAATCATGCAAGTTTGGGGGGAAGCAAAACTCCTCTCATTGATTAAAGACATTGTGGCATACAGCCACTATCTTGGCAGTGCCTTTTCACACCTCTCGTCAGAAGTAGATCACCTAATACAGGAATCAAATAGCTTTGGTAAATATTTAAAACTTTGGATACAAACCAAGGGATATGGAGACTAAACTTTTGCTTTATCATTTTTAATGTAGCTATAAAAATAGCTGTGGCTTTTCAGTTTAGGTTGGACTAAAATGTAGGCATTGACCCTACCTCTAAACACAATATAAAATGCAGAGTCCACTTAGTGCGCTGTCCCAACTCCAGCAGTGAAAGGTAAAAAATGCTTAGGGGAAATTTGTTAAAAGTAGTTAAATAAGGCATGAACCTTGCCCCTGTAGTCTTCCAAGCCCTATTGCAGACTTTGTATCCAGTTAGGAAGCAGCCCCCTCACATGAGACACCAAAGTTTTGCTGCTCTTAATGTGCCACATCCAAACAGTAGCACAACCCAACTCAGTGCTACTCATCATTCCCTTATTGTCTGCTCAGCTCACAGTATAGACAAAGTGGAAATAAATAATGAGACAAGAAGATGAATTCTGGGACCAAGAAATGCCTTATTTTTCAGAACTTGTGGTTTTAATCCAACAGCAAGCTCTAAAGCTTGGTCATTGTGTTTTCTTGAAACAGTGAAGAACAGTTCTTCACTCACTGCTTAGACTTACTATCTGCAAATGTGAGCCTGTATGCAGGTCTTGTCATCTGATTCATTTGTTTTAGTAGTCAGGATAATATGAATTGACTGCTATAAAATGCATACTTGCTTCACAGCCAAGCTGCAATACAAAATATATTTCAAACTCCTTTATTTGTTTTTTGTTTGGTTTCTTTTTTTTCTGTTTATTAATGTATGAAGTCCAATACTATCACTCTTACTGAAGTCAGTAGGTTTGCCTTGGCTAAGGAGAGCTTTAATTTACATGAGATTTATCAAACTGCAGCCTACATTGAGGCTTTTGCAGCAGTCAGAGATTGAAGCAGGATGTGAAAGATGATAGGAGAGCATGATTCTGCTTAGGAGCAGAGCAACAGGAGGGGCAGAAAGCAAAGGGTGCTGAAGACTAGTACCTGGGTGTCTCCTCAGTGCCCCTCATTACTCAGGCCTTACATGATTGCTAGCTGTTCTGGTCACTTTAACTACCTTTTGCTTCAGCACCCCAGTTGTAAATCGAGGGTGACAACAGCAGCCAGTTTTACCCAGTTGTTATGAGGTGAGCAATATAAGAAGTCCACAAGGAAAATATTTCTGCATTTAGTCCAGCACTTACCCAGGTTGCAGGAAACAGAAGGAAAATATTGACTAAGAGATTTACTTTAAGAAGCAGAGTCGGAGATTTCAAAAGTAAATCAGTCATAGCAGAAACAGACAAGAAGCCAGATTTATAAACCTGTATTGCCTCATGGTGCCTTAATTAATATGAGTAACACATCTAACTTCAAATATCAAACTACTTTCCTACTGATTTCTGGGTGATGTCAATACCTACCATGGAGAAAATGCCAGGTAACATAAATTAGCAAAGGTGTTGCTAAATCTCTAATATCCTGAGGCTGAGACTTAGAGAAGAAAGAGAATGAGCACACATGAAAGTGAGAACACATGAAAAAGAGAAGTCTCCAGCTTTCATTTTTTGAGGATACAAGTCTCATTTCTGTCCACAGCATTTATGTGTTCTTTCCTGCACAAGCAGGGGTAGCCCTGAGACACACCAAACACTCCTTATTGTAGGAGATGCCTTGCACACCACTGAAATTTGAAGAGCTCTGAATCTTTAAAAGCTATTTATGCAGAGTTTGTTCTCATGAGGAAAAGAATCTATCTTAGAAATCATCAGCAATCAGGAAGGATCTGTTGCAAGACATAGGGGTCACCAGGGTCAGACTGACAGGCCTGTAGTTCCTTGGCTTTTCCTTGTGGCCCTTCTGATGGCAGATGGGAGTAATTTGCTAAACTGCAGTCAATTGGGACCTCCTCAGCTAGCCAGGGCTGCTGATAAATGACTGCAAGTGGCTCAGTGGGGACTTGTGCCAGCTTCGTCAGGACACTTTAGTGGATCCCATCTGGCCCCACGGGAAATATTGCATAAAGTAAGGAATCACATCATCCATTAGCAATATGTAAAAAATTGTAAGTAAATGTATAAAATATGTAATAATATAAATAAATAATAGAAAATATGGGTTCGTATATTTACACGTATTTATATTTGACAAGGAAAATGTCATATATTTGGCAGGGAAATTAAGATACGTTTTCTCCAATAAAAGAACCAAGCTCAAAACCTGCAGGAAGTTGATTTTGTGCAGAGCTTACATACTGTTAAATGCAATGTGAGAATAGAAGAAAAGTAAAATTTCACAGGAGGGGTTCTAGCCAGGATCTTTATTATTTGTTTACACTATAAATCCCCCCATAAGTCTCTGAAGTTTGGGGCATGCAAATGCTATAAACATTTTTCAGTTTTAAATGCCTTGCTGAATAAAAATGTGAAAAACAACAGACAATCAAGCTCAACCTGCAAATGTGTCCTGTAAAATTGCTGATAAAAGCCATTTCCTGACAAAGCAGAATTAAAATGGTTCTCCCTGGTTTAGGCAATATGGGGAGAATTCAATGGCAAAACTAAACTCCAGGGATTCTCTTGAGGTCCTGATTTAGTACAACTGCAGGAAAAGAAAATCTTTGAATTGCAAATTGTGTTTGATGCACCTAAACATTGTCCTGATACAGAGGTGACTGCCTTAGCTGCCACTGTGGTCAGCCGGGAATGACCAGGAAAGACATCTTTCTCTGACACTGCTATGACAAGGGTAACAGTTATCACATTTTAGGGCAAGTACTGAGAGCCAGGGAGCTTAGACAATTAGTTTTCCTTCTCAGAGATGCTGGCATCATCCCTTAGTGCACCCACAAAATAAACTGACTGCAAGGATACCCAACCTATTAAAATTCAAGTAGGCTTTAAAATCTCGGGTTCAATGTCATCCCCGCTCTTACATTTTATTTCTACCCCATTTTATTTTTCTCTATTTCTCTTTTGTGTTTTAGTTTTTGCAGTGTCAAACTTAACAAAGACAGGACAGTTACCCATCATATCTGGTTAACTCAAGTGCTCACTGTGAGAGACTTTGCTGCAGCCTAACAGAGAAGGTATAGTGAATGAAAAGCCTACCTTTTGAAAAAAACTTCACTGAATTCAACACTGCCGTGGTTTAAACCCAGCCATGCATCTCATTCACTCACTCAACCCCCCTTTCTTCCCTTCCCCCTGCTCCCGAAGGGATGGGGAGGAGAATCAAAAGAATGCAACTCCTACAGATTGAGATAAGAACAGTTTAGTAACTAAAGTATAACACAAATCACTACTGCTACCACCAATAATAATAATGATGAAGGAAATAACAAGGGAAGAGAATACAGCACCTCACCACCCATTGACAGATAACTCACCCCACCCTGCCCAACTGAGCGCCTACCAATACCCCCTCCAACCCCCGCCTCCTCCCCTGCCCCAGAGCACTAGCCCTTCCAGGTAACTCCCAGTTACATCCTGGACATGACGTGCTGTGGTATGGAATACCTCTTTGGCCAGTTTGGGTCAGGTGTCCTGTCTTTGCTTCCTCCTGGCCTCCCCTCCTCCCTGGCAGAGCATGAGACTCAAAGTCCTTGGTCAGAGTAAACATCAGTATTATCAGCTCTGTTCCCAAGCTGAGTCAAAAAAACAGTCCTGCATCAGATACTAAGAAGGAGAAAAACTGACTGCTACTGCTGAACCCAGGACAAACATAAACAGAATAAATTAATTTTCCAAATAATTTTACTTTTTTAGTTTGTCTATTTAATTTTCAACAGCATTTTAAAAGGACTTTGACAGCAGAGGTGGGTGAGAGCTGGCTGGCATCCCTGCAGCAGAAATCCCAGCTAACAGAGTGTGATCTGCAACCACTTAATTTGTGTTCTTTCTTTTTTCATCTTTCCTTATTTTCTGGTGTAAAGATCATCTAATCTTTTCCCACTTCTTCTGAGACATTTCTTTCTAAGCATTTCCATCCACTCCAGCATTATGTACATACCTATGGCAATTTGTAATACTGTTTTACACTGTGGTTTCAATTCAATGAAATGCTTAAATGTTTAACTGCTTTCCCATACAGCAATACCTTAATATGCTAATAGTCGAGCAGTTGTGTTAGAACTTCCTTTCGTGAACACTATAAATCAAACCAACCAACCCAGAAAAGTAATTTTTGCATAGTTAGGCAATAAAGCACATTTCATCATGCTATTAAATTACAGCTAAAAGCATTAATAAAGAATCATAATCAAATTGCATTTTATACAGTATTTCACTACACTGCTTCAACTTGACAAAAACATTTAATGCCATGTAAGATATTTTTGTATAACAGGAAAGTTATTTAATGTTAGATTATTTTAGAACTAACATACATTCATTCAAACAGAAACTGCACGATAGGTCTATATAAAGAGATTATTTTTCTTCTTCCCAGATTCTCCTTCTGCAAATAAATCTCTGTGCCAAATATAGCTCAGACAAGTAGCCCTGATTTCAACTCATCTACCTGCATGAGTAAAAATTACTTTCTTACATAGCAGCTACTGCACTGGGTCTTCAGGTATCAAGCTGTGAGAACTACACAGAAAACAGAAAACTTTACTGCTTTTCTTGCACCACTGAGAATTTCCATATATATAATTTGAAAAATTATACACATATAAAACTGTATATACAATTTGGAAGTTCATAAACCAGTTTCATACATGTGTGGAAATGCCTTACATACTGGATATGAAATTCTCAAGATACACAGATATTCCTCTCATACCACAACTGATGGAGCTTCCAAAACCATCTGTCAGGAAACTCTGTGGCAGCTTCTTATTGCATATATTTAGCTAAGAAAACTTTGTTTAGTCCTGTTTAGGGATGAGGTAGAAATAACTATGACCATTTTCCTGACAGGCAATAGCTTCTTGTTAGCACAGCTGTCAGAAGATGTAGTTCAGCACATAAAGTAATTTCAGGCATGAATATTATTTCCTCAATTGCCTGTAACAAGTCTGGCTTGTTTTAGTTTATTCTACCAGTCAGCGCTTTAGAAATACAGATTGCATTTTTTCTGACGTAGTCTCACCTCTGTCATGCTGACACTTTTTTGAACACTGCTTTTCAGGTTACTGCAGATCCCCTGAATTTTCTAGAAACTCTGAAGGTGATTGCCTAAAAAGCCATTCCATACAATCAAGTTTCATATTTCTCTTCACTTCCATACACTATTTTGTTGAGTTTAGCTGTGTGAGTACAGGACCTACATCAGTAAAAGATTACTATGCAAATAGTGACTGAAAAACATCTGGACAACCTATCATTTTATTGAAGCCCTGAAACTAAACCTTCTACACAACAAAATGGTCTGGATTTCAAGAGAATAAATTAATGCATAATAAGATAAACCTTTAGAAGCAGAGAAAAATAACTTTTTCCTTTTTACTTTTTTCTGAAACTGAGCTGAAAAATAATATAATATCTGAACTGAAACCCCGTATATTTTCTTTGAGCATAGAACAAATGGTTTACAGCTTTATGAGATGGTAACATTTTCTCTTTTGTTTGAAAGAGATTAGCATGCAGCTTACAATAAGCAAGAAGGGTCAAAATACATTTATTTTTTTAAAAATGTATCTCCTTTTCCATTGTAATTTATGGAATAGCCTGACTTCTGAGAGGCCACCACATTGTACTTCTCTGTTAATCATTCCATGGGAAACTGTTTCCCTGAAGGAATTTTATAATGATAAATTTCAACTCTGAAATTTCAAAATGCCCTAAAGTTTCAATTAAAATTTAGAAGACTGACAGTACCATCATTTTAGCTTGGAATGGCAAAAATCAGAAACTGTTTCTGAAGGGCATTATGTAATTCATTTTCTTCTATTCTAAAAGTCCAGTTATTCTCATTTTTATGGGGAGGACTTCAATTAAAAGTCTATCTTCTTTCCTAAAAAAACCCAAACCAAACCAAAACAACATTCAGGAGCACAGAGGAAATGCAGCTCTGACCTCTCTTGCTCAGTGATGAGATATATGGATTGTATTTTTCTAATATTCTCAGTATGAATTAGCTGAAGCCAGTTAAAGATGGCCATCGGAGAAATACTGCTATCCACTTGGTTCTGGAGGAATTTGGGATGTGGAAATTAAAATTCAGCAGAAATTCAGACAGCAACTAAAAAGGAAACCAGATAAATTCCACAGGTCCATACCTCAAACACACAAAGAAAGGCACCTGCAGGGATATCACCCTGGTTTTATTTTGTGACACTGAGCAGATCAATTGTTCTCTGTCTCTAGCATATTTCCTCCCTTTCTAAGTTGTCCCTTCTTTAGTCAATATCTCTTACCAAGTGCCCATCAAATTACATCTTCCACTTTCTTTGGCAACTTCTTTCACAGAACAAAAATAGACCATAATTAAATACTAAACCAAATAGTGTTTCAAGCATGTTAGGCCACACAGGACATGAAATGACTCTTCTCTTATTGGAGGGATATGAAAGAAGTCAATAGTAAAATAGATATCATGGATGAAGACACAGACTTGCAGTGCTCCCCTTATCCTGCTCTTGCTGTTCGTAAGCAGTCTACCCATTTCTCTGCACCTCTCATGAGGGACATAAATCTAAAGGCTCTCTTGAGAGGTCCTATTAGCTCTGCTTCAAAAGAACTGTGGACGAGTAGGACATTTTGGGTAGTTCTTGCTTAATTTAGGAAACAACAATTTAAAAAGTTTGCTTTTTTTCTCACATTGAATTTTATTTGAACGGTGCAAAAGGGCATGATCTCATTGATTCCCTTTTCCAAGCAGAGCAGCTGAATTCACTTGCAGTCCATTCGGAGCCAAAAGTTGGGTTCTTTCCATAGCTCTTTATCTTCTTTTAAAGCAAATTGTTTGCTTCTGCCAACTCATAATTGCACAGAAATGTTGATGTCTGCTAGCGTGAAAGGAGGTTTTCTATCACTATGTCTAATGGCTGTTTTGATCTGTTGGTTATTATTCATTTACCTCCGTAAATGTTTGTGGCTCTTGCTACAAGGCTTGCAGCAGTTCGGTGTTATTTCCTACATATTTTTCACAGAATCATTTGTTTTCTGGTCCAGGGAAATGCCAACACCTTAATGCAATTTATTCCTCTGATTAATCAGAGAAGTAAGACGGCCCATTTTTCTAGTTTATACTAATTTTATTCAATAAGCTACAGTTGTAGGTATCCAAGACTATCTCAATTGAGAACAAACCTTGAAATTTTAATCCCTGTATAAAAAAGAAAGTATTTTTACCCGATGAGTCTCACTTTTCCTACCACTTGCTACAGGAAACAGAGATATTACAGAAAATAACTTTGTAATAGTAGAGTATGGCAAAGTGGTATTTTGTCTTTGTGCTTGCTGGGAGCCATGAAGAGGCAGCTGGCATTTGTTTGCCCTGAACAATAGTTCTGTCATTGGGGAATATAAATTATGACACCCTCTTTTTGAATCCCAAGACTGTGCCCAAAACACCAACATCCACTTCAGAGACTAAAATTCACATTTCCTATGTTGAAAATAGTCCATTTTAAAAGTACAGTTAGTCACATAGTCTTTTTCTATGAAGGCTGTAGAATTAAATGATTACTTACTTAATGTGAAAAAGGCCAAAATAAGGACATCAGTGGAGAGATATTTATAGAGTACATACTTGATTCAATCAGTACTGGTGAGTGAGAATGCATTTTAACCTACATTCTGACACCCTAAATGCTTGATCGACAATCCACAGCCATAAGACGCACCCATCCTCCCAGCAGACAGTTTTGGGTTTAGCAGACAGTTTTACACTTAAAAGGAAGTTAATTTCTTTAAGCCTTAAGGATAAAGTTTCATGCTTGAATTTTTAGCAGGAAGAACTTAACTGTCTCTTACTGAATAAGTAATGATTCAATCCATCTTAATCAGAGTACGTATCCTTCAGAGACTGAAGCTCTTGTGAAATCTCACCTGCAGCCCACTTCTAATGTCAGTTTGACAAAGTTCACTTGTTTAGTACCATCAAAAACGCAGACTCATTTTGTCATCATCTCCATTATGCTTTATCTGAAGGACACAAAGTTACCAGCCCAGATCTCTTGTCTGGTTTAAATAGGTATCAAATGTAAAATTTTTCATGGCAGTTATTACTTACTACCTCCTCTCTTGTATGGTCTGATACAGTACTCAGCCACTGTTGATCAATGTTTTGATACAGTCTTGCTATGTAATTTACATGGAGCTTGGTATCTTTGGCTCTGGTTTTACATGACAGCAGAAAACCCCGTTCAAGTTCAAATCCTACTGCAAAATTTGTTAAAAGAAAACTGTTGAAAGATAACTCAATTTTCAATGTTTACTTTGTTCTGGCTAAGCAACTTCAGTTTTCTTCTCAAAGGAGTTATCTGATAATTAGTTCAGCTGCCCATTCTTATTAAATGAAAAGTAATTAATCCTCCAAAAGCATTTCTTCACAACATTGAAGGATTTTATGAGATCCTCTCCATTATTATAGGGTGTTTTACTGGGAGTTTGGTGACTGGCACAAGACACGAGCATACCATGGATATGGTCACTATTAGCTTCTGAATTCAAAGTGCTGCAACAGAAGCTTAGAGCTTAGCAGCCCAAAACCTTCTCTGAAAAATAGCCAGTTCTCTACAGCAAATGAAACGCCAGGAGCTGCAGTAGGGGAGAGTAATAGATTTGCTTCTGGGTTTATATTATCATCCTGTAAAATGTGCTTCAGGACTGATTGTGTGGGTATGAACAAGAAGCTCAAAAAAACAAATTTTGCCATGCATGTGAATAATTTCTCATTTACCCTCCCCCAGTTTTACTGCTGCTAGTTGGCCTCATACAGGTTTTACTGGCATGCCAGGTAATGTTCTGATAAGTCTGAGTAGAATTTTTTAAAAGGCTGGATAATTTCATGCAATCATTAACCACCTCTTGCTGCTTGGCATGCTGAAATAATAAGGGTAATTGAATATCACACTTCTGGGTGTAAGCTAATTGCCTGCAGGGCTCTGGAAGACTTCTTCCCTCCACACCACATCGCATAATTGGATAGGTAATAGGCATTATGGGAGCCTTCCACCTTCCTCAAGAACATCAGTGCAGAAGGCAAAATGTCAAGTTAGATGAACAAATGATTTAATCCAGTATGGCGAGCCCTCTGCTCCTATAGTGCTGTGGTGAGCAATCAGTTGGATTCCAGGATATGCATCTGCCATTGTGTAATGAGGCCCTGTGTAATTCTTAACCTGAAATGCCAAAAGTCCCAAACTTCTCAAAATGCTCATTTCTATAGCAACCTCCATATAAAGTATTGTTCAGTTGTGAATTAATATGTATTTATGCTTAAATGAGAACTACGAGTGACCATTGCTGGTTTTACAGGCACACCATTCCCTGAATCCCTTTAATCTTTGCGTGCTGCTGGATGTCAGGTAATAGAGAGGCACAGTGTGAGCTCAATTAGCTTAAAATCTTATCAGTGTAATTGGGCAGGATGAGCTGTATTAGCTTGCCAAATAGGATTCAACACTTTGAAGTTATTTACTCAATTTTATATTCTTCCAAATGCAATTAATTGCCTAACTATTAGCAACTAATATTAATTAATTAATGGAGTTCCAGCATAATTGTGTGTGATAGACATCACCAAATGAGTCCTTAGAGATGACTGGAAGGTAGGGAAGGGGACTGCTACCATGAATACCAAATCTCCTCAGCAGACTGATTCGCCTAAAAACCATGTCCAGGAGCAATTAGAAAAATGAGCAATGCTAAAGATGACTCTAGAACACACCCTGTCACACACATGGCCTCAGTATGGACATGCAGGGTGTTATTAAGTTAGAATAGCCTTGGTGAAAACAGGACTCTCAAGAAGTTTCCTACAATGACCTTACTACTTTAATCTGCCTTATATACAAATAGCACTTCACTGACTTCAACAAATTTCTGTCCTTCAAACTCTTTCTTTACTAGCTAAACATTCTTCCCTACAATTTCAGCTAATTGGGCTGAAATTTTCTTTCCATGTAATAAGCCATTTACTCTGGGGATTGTTTGCCAAGAAGCCCTGCCCATGCTTGTCAGCACATTGCTGCTCCGTTTTCTTCACTACCAAAATAGGCTCCACCTGAGAAAAGCAAGTATATCAAAGATATGTTCTGGGCTGCTTTGCTTGTTGCCTTGTTTTCTTACAGACAGCAGTGCAGAAACTACACAAAATCATATCACTCACCATCCACTTGCTGAATTAAAGTCACAGAATACTATGCCATTAGAAGTTCCATCTTTTACAGTAGATGTAAACTACAGCTACTTTGAATGCCTGTCGTTACCCCCAGTCCTGAGCCATCTTACTAGCTAGAACAGGCTGTTATGGTTCTTACCAATTTTCTTACATGTGTCCATCGTGCATTAGCAGGATACTGCTGTAATGGTCAAAATATTCAGGAGCAAGCATTCATTTCACATTCCTGACTTGGGCTCTCTGGGAACCCTGTGTTTCGCAGGGATGAGTACGTAAGCTGGGCCCCATCAGTACCTGCTGATTTTCTGCAAGGACATGAGCCACTCTGAGACTCAGAAACCATACCCCACCTAAGCAAATTTAGAGGCAACTAGAAATTCGTTGAAAAACACTAGCTATAAGTTGTGATAGGTAGACCATATACCTTCCACATGATACAGGTAACACAAAAAAGCTTAAAACAGGTAAGGGATGAGATGAAGTGAGATCTAGTTTTGGAAAATTATATTAGTTGAATATTCATTTTTAGCTACACTTTTATCTGAAGGTTGACTGCTGGATTCTGCTTTGCTGCTGTCCTTCACTGTGGGACAGTGTTGTTATACACAATTAAACACATTTCCAATTTGTGCCTCTGAGACTGTGGCAGCTTTACTTCAATAGAGGGTGAAGACAGACCAGATGGATAGAAGGTGAACTGCTGTCAGCCCTTTGGGACTGAAGATTCCACAGAAATACAAACAGAAAGTACCCTTTATAAGGGAAAATAATGTCCTGACAGTCTGATGAAAGACTAACTCAGAAACCCCTCATCCTCCTAAAAAATTAAGATCTGGGAAGACTGATATGGGTGCACTGTCAAGTACTTCATCTTTTCTATCCTTTTTCAGCTTGCCTCTTTTTTTTTATGAGAAACTGCACCAATCTAATCTGAATGAGGAAAGTCACCTTTCCTGGTGCTCCATTTCATTTTCCTCAAGCAATAGAAATGAAAATGAAAACTCCATTTTAAAAACATGAAAAGAGGAACACTCCATGAAGGCAGAAAAAAAATCTTCAACAGCCCTACAACTAAAACTTTAAAACTGTCACATCCTTAAAAAATGAAGCCCTACGAGTCAGGCTGTTCAAACCCATATGTGGGTGCTGCATAATTTTTTTCTCAAAGACCAATAAAAAACTGCAGTGCTTAAAAATTCAATAAATGTACAGCAAGGGAACACTTGAGAAGGGAAGGAGAGAATGGAGACAGAGATGAAGTCAACTCAATTTGGAAGATGCTTTAAGAAAAGCATACAAACACTGTTACAACAGTTCTGGGAGTCCCAGGTCTGCACATTAGTCAGTAATAAAAGAAGGTGTTGATGTGTAGATCAACATTCAAACCCATAATGCATTTGGCAAAGTGTCAGTATTAGCTTTATCCTTTACTTTTCACTTTTTGCACTGTATCTATTTCACATGGATGTGTTCCTATTTCTTACCGGCCAGATGTTGCAGTACAAAGTCCAGGGAGATCAATGAAAGTTTTAACCTAAACTACAAAGCAGGGTATCATTACGTTTCTATGTGTTAATCTTTATGATCCTGAGCAAAGCCACTACCTGGGGCAGGGCATTGATTCCCTATCCCAGCAGTAAGCAACTCTTCAACTCACCAGTTCTAGGCAAGCCAGAAGCAATGAATGCTTCCTGTCAGGTTCACAGATCTGTCCTTTGCGTACATATTACAGAGAAGAATCCCAGTCTGCCAGCTTGACATTCTCATGTGAATTGACTGTGAAATGATACAGATAAAGGGCAGGAATGACCGGTTCAAGTGCAAAGAATATTGACTGAAACAGTATAATTCAGATTATGAGAGGCTTGCTTGGACTTTTCCACAAGCACCTAACACATACTCAGTGTTGTATTCCCAACATCCCCACCAGCTTTACAGACATGCCATCCAGTCCCAGCAGCAAGAGGACCTCATTGTACTGGCTGCTCAGTAGGCAGAGAGCTGAAAAAATTGCCCTTGCTCAAAACCAAAGAAGGAATTCTGGAATTCTACAGGTACTGTTTTTACCCAGCTTTGGAAATGTAAAAGGCAAAAAGGAAATTAATCCTGCGTTGCTGAGGTCAGTGACCTGAAATCTCCAGGGTAAAAAGATGAACAAGGATGGAGGAAACCTGCTCTCACACCACGTGGTGCCCCGGGGGCACATAGCCCTGGCACAGTCTGCTCTATCAAGTGAGATCAAGAAAAAGGCACTTTTAGGTGGGTCATTCAGGAACTCGCCCTTTCCACAGTGAAGTGTTTTCCCTGAAAAATGTTACTGAAGCTCCCCGGGCTCTCTTGTCAAGATCTCCCCATTCCCGAGCTGGCAAGAGTGGGCCTGCGGTATTTAAAAATCATTTGGAGCGCTGAAATGAGTGTTTGCTGTACGGCTGCCCTCAAATCTGTTCCTCTGGTGCACTGGTGCTTCTCACCAGGAAGGCACTGCCCATCTGTGCATGACACAGCTCTCCCAGATTGCAATGAACTCCCACAGCAACAAAAAAAAAAGGGTCTCTCACCTTGACATCCACTTTCAGGTCATGATTTTGAATGGCCTTTTTTTCATACAAATACATTTCCTGAGGGACTTCAGCCTAGTTCAGAATTCCCCCACCATGGCACAAGCTGTTTGAGGATGGCAGATGAAGAGTGTGGGAATGGCTGCAAAGTCACATGCCCTTTCTCTTTCCTTTTCTTCTTTCCCTTGTGGCTGCCATTTTCAGAAAACCACAGGTGAACTGATGTTTTCAATGACTGCTCTGCAACTAAAGGCAGTTTTCTGCTTTAAATTTTCATTCAAATGATTTGTTCATTTGGGGAGAATAATAAAAAAAACAATAGGAAAATCAAAATCTTTACATTACAAACCTATAATCTTTCTCCATTTTCACAGAATCGTAGAATAGTTAAGGTTCGAAGGGACTTTAAGATCATCTTGTTCCAACTCCCCTGCCATAAGCAGGGACACCTCACACTAAACCATGCCACCCAAGGCTCTGTCCAACCTGGCCTTGAACACCGCCACGGATGGGGCATTCACAACTTCTTGGCCAACCCATTCCAGTGCCTCACCACCCTCACAGGAAAGAATTTCTTCCTTATATCCAATCTAAACATCTCCTGTTTAAGTTTGAACCCGTTACCCCTTGTCCTGTCACTACAGTCCCTAGCGAAGAGTCCCTCTCCAGCATCCTTGCAGGCCCCCTTGCTGGCAGTATTTGAGTATCTTATATGGGATAAGAAGGGGAAGAAAGGAAACATTTCCCACTTGGTGAGATGGCACCTGACCTTCCCTCTTCTTTGTTGGTTGGTTTTGGGTTTTTTTTTCCCTCTTTCTCACTAATGTTTGAAATCTATTGAATAAAACAGGGATTCACCAAACACACTTTTTTTTTTTCCTCTCATAACAGATGACAGCCTCAAAACAAGCTAGGATCCAAAAACTCCCTTAGGTGATGGGGTGCCAGCACTGCTGGAACAGAGCACTTCTACACCTTGTATACATCAGCCACAAGGGACAGGATTTACAACACTGCAGACACTTCAGAGACTTAAGGCTTCAGAGCACAAATATCACTTACTTGCTGTGGGTATCTCAAATGCTGATGTGAGCATATGCTACCCCTTCTCCTATTTCTTCTGAAATACCAGAGATTATTGTGATATCTTTGGCATAATAGTCTACTCATATGAACGCTTCCTTTGGAAATGAGCATAAAATCTGAACATTGCTTTACCAATAAACTCTAGGCTAAACTGCTGTACGTTGGGATCAAGTCACCCACTCCCCACCAGCCCCAGCATCATGCCTGAGTTGTGCCAGTGTGCAGAACAGATTTGAGATTTTGTTGGGCCAGAAAGAAATGTTGATGACAACAGAAATGTTGATGGTGAGATCTGGAGACCAAGGGACTTATGGCTGACAGGGAAACTGGTGACGTCCTTCCTGGTCTCCAGGACGTTTCTGGCTTGTTAAAGCTCTTTAACATAAATTTCCTTCACATGCAATACAGCTCACCATCTAGGGCCACATCCTGGGAGACATGTTCTTGAAACATTTTGGCAAAAGAGTGAATTAAGCCTATTTTAAACCCTGGATAATCACAATGAACACTTCAGCCATCACACCACTTCCCCCCACCCTGAACGACAAATGTCCCAGGCAGGCAGAGGTGCTTATCTGAAGTTCTCCCAAACTAGGGGCAGGAGTCAGATTTCCCTCTGTCCTCTGATTTTCTATTAGGTATCTCCAGGCGGACTCAGTCAGCATGCAGGTGGCACATGGGGGTGGGACATCCAGCAATATAGCCTCATCTAAAACTTACATGGTTTTATTCAGCTTTTAGCTGGCAATACAAAAAAAAAGCTTATTAAGAAACTTCTTTCTGCCTGGTCTGTGTCCGGGGTCACATACACTATAAAGCTCTGGGAAAAGCAATGGAGACTGGAATAAGGCATTTAGGAGGCATTAATCAGAAACATGCTTGGGCACATACCTCAGGACTCATTCTTGTAAGTTAACCTCCATAGCTCTTTTAGGTCTTTTATCTATGCATACATGCATCAAGATTTTTATAAATAAAACAATTCTCCACAGCTACAGTAGTGCAAGCACCAGAGAAGCCACAAAGCACTGCTAATGTAATGATTGCTTTCACTTTGTTGGTTAATCACTCAGAAGCACCATTTGGTGCCTGCAGGATTTTGGCATCTTCAGACCTCTGCAAGATGGCCAGATGAGGGCAGATGCTCACTTCCTTCTTCATGCTGGTGGCCTCTGATCAGGGGCAGTGAACAAAGGGAAATCAAAGGTAAGCAAGAGTTAAGATAATGAAAACTGTGGGAATGGCTTGCACACTTTATTTAATACTGTAATAAACCAGAAGGCTTTTTAGGGCAGCAGATAACAAACAGGGACAGAAGGAGAAAGTTTGTCTCAAGGAACTCAGAGGTTTAGAAGTGAACTTTTAAATGTCAACACCTAAACAAAGGCTCAGAGCAAGGTGTTCCACTTTAAAACAGACCAAAATGAGTTTAGCTACACAAGGAGTGTTGTTTGAGCCTTCATACTCAGTAAAGCATTTGCAAATGAGGTTGGTTTAGGTTTAGGATGAGGTTTTGGTTTTTTCCCACTGGACTTCAATAAGTGCTTAATATTGTTATGCATGTGCTTAACGGTGCACATGCTTCTCTGATGGAGAAGGTGGAGAAGAGATTAATTACACTTTGACTCTTCCACTACAAAAACCAGGGGATGTTAGGTGCACTGCAGAACAATCAAAATAACGTGGTGCTACAGTGTGTAGCAGACCATTCAAGTCAGGATGCTGGACTGGGCGAACCCTCAGTGTTATAGAATCATAGAATCATAGAATAGTTAGGGTTGGAAAGGACCTTAAGATCATCTAGTTCCAACCCCCCTTCCATAAGCAGGGGCACCTCACACTAAACCATGCCACCCAAGGCTTCATCCAACCTGGCCTTGAACACTGCCAGGGATGGAGCACTCATGCAGGCTGCTCTGTAAGTGAACCACCCTGTGCAGCTACAGGCTATGGAAGAAGAACATAGTTAGCTTCACTTTAAAAACACAGAAAACAAGATTAAGTCTCAGACCCTGTTTCCAGGATACCCATGGATGCAACTCCCGGTTTTGTGCTGAACAAATAAGGTAGGCCTAGGGTTTACCCCAGAAGTTGGAAAAGAAATCCCATTTCTACAGACCCCTGGAGGACACCAAGTATAAATCAAAGCAATCTCAAGCTGTTGGTAATCAGTGTTTCACCAACTGTCCTCATTTAGCCACCCACTGTCCTGCTGAAGCTTCACCATGAAACAGGGGTCCTTGGATTTCTGCCACTTTCCCTCCAGTACAGGTAACTGAGATATAGAGCAAACTCAACACAGCCCACTTACTTTGTGCAGCATTTTGGAACGCCACTCAGAAGTCACTAGGTTATAAAATGCCAACACACCTCTAGTAAAGAGGACAGCTTGTCTTAGCATTTGAGTTAACTGTTAAAAACCCGAGTCAGTGTTTTATGAACAAACAGCAGAATAACCTTGACCTTGATTCTGTCAGGGTCAGGTACACACTTATGCCCCTACTTGCCTGCAGCTGGGGAATCTGTTCCTGTGCAGCCAAGGGACTCTGCTGGTGGCAGAACTGCTGTGAACACCAGCTGAAGGAATTGTATTGCCAGCCATACTGATTACTAATTGTAATCAGTGAACAGCTTCAACATATCTATGCCAGAACATAGGCATTGAAAGAACTAGATACAGAAATATATAAAAATAAGCAGAGATCCATTCATAGGAAACTGCTGTAGCTCCAAAAGGCTATCTAGTATCTAGTATGCAGCTCCAAAAGGCTCCCAGGCACATATCAGAATTTGGTAGAATTTGTGTGCTGAAGAGACCAAAAGATCATTCACAACCACTGCAAGTTGCCAAACGTTCTTCAAGACCAGGTCTCTTCACTGAAGGAGAAGGAAACATAAGGGTTTCCTGAGTAGCAACCAGTGTGGGAAGAAACAGCACATTAGTTCAGGTTACATCTAGAAGGACTGATGGAAAAATAATGCTCATCTGTAATTTTCAGTTTATTCAGTAGGGAGATTTCCATGTATCTACTATGATTTCTGCACATCTCTTGGAGGCAATCCAGAGTCACGCAGAATCATTATGTGGTTTTGTGCTTCAGGTACAAAGAACTATGAAGGAACAGGTGTAAAGAAGGGGCTGTGGCATTGAAGCGGGTACAGTCTTGATCTGGTATTTGTCAAGTCTGGAACACACAGTTACCCAGATAGGGCAAGAAAGCCCATGGAGAATTAAAATCCCAGAAGTCAAAGAATTTTCCTCAAAATTTATGTAGCGTTTGAGTCTGGTTCAAATAAGAGGAGAAGCAGAGGCAGAAAGCAAGTAGAAAAGTGCAAGATTAAATATGTACAGACTAGATAAATCACACTCATGCATAACACAGCAGAAATACTGCTGAAAATTGCAGGCTCTCCCCAAGACACAGCAGAGCTCATTTGAATTTCCAGCCATTTTGTGTCTGACACATACACATTCGTTCTTTTAATTTGCAGTCCTGATAACTCTGATCTTTGGTAGGCTTGCTCTTAATTTTCTTTCTTTTTTAGGCAGGTGTGTGGCACATGAACACAAATGCTCAAACAACTCCATTGGTGTGCACAACACAGTTGTGAGATACTGTATTTGTAATGTAATTCCAACATCTATTATCACCCACTCCCTTGAAAAATGGAGGGATTTCACTTTACCACCTTTCACAGCTTGTTTAAGTCATAGTCATGTAACAAGCAAGTGCCCTTATCCTTTTCTAATGGCTCAGAAATCTGTGGCATTTGCTGGGGACATTTTCGTTGCAGCAATGCACCAATTTAGAACTTGCCTCATCAAAAATCAAGGTGCAGAATGCAGCAAACCACTCAGGCACCAAGGGTAAAGTTTTCAACTTGAAATCCCCAGGACTCTTCTTGACCTTAAATTTCCACAAGCAGTTAAGTGTTTTGTTAGATCACTTTCTATCTAAGGAGGTGTCCCCTGAGCACAGCCTTTCAGAGAACAGGAAGAGAAACAGCAGATCCTCTGCCCAAACGCACTGCTAAAAAGAGGGAGAAAAGGAATGCTGATGTGTGTAAGCATGTCTTCTTTAAGAACTTTTTCCAAATCATTTTCTCTCCTGCCTTGTCAAATGGAAAGCAGACGATAATAGGATAAACATTCTGGTAACTTCTGCATTTCTCACCAATGTGTTTTTTTACAGGTGTGGGGGTTTTAACACAAATTTTAACATACCGAACCCTGGATCTTCTCAGCAACACAGAACCATAGCAGTTTCAAACTAGCTATTTTTATATCTTCTATGCTACCCAAGCATACATTTTAGTCTGGAATATAAAACAGTAGTTAAGTAAAAAGAAGGTAACTGAACATTCTAAGCTCAGTAATGCCAAATAAACTAGGATGATCATAATTAAAAACACAGAAATTACCCTCAATATATATAATTTGTATCAATTTCTGATATGATTCTTTTTTGTGTTTTCCTCTTTAAATCATGGTGCCACTGAAAGACACCTTGAAATCACTGCTATTCAGGAAACCAAAATAAAACCATGTTTACAGCTAAAATTAAGTTATTGATTTCAGTTCCATAAGCAGAAATACACGAACGGCAGAGCTCAGCATTTTTGAAAGTGTACTCAAGTCGTGTTCCCAGCAATCAAGAGAGACCTAATCAAATTTTTTCCTCTCAAAAATAATGATCTTGGCAGATTTTTTAAAATAGCTTGCCAGGCTTTGCTGTTCCTGTGGATATCATGTGCTTATGGCGATCCAAGGGTGCTGAGATGCATTTGTGTCCCACTGCCGCATTTCCCCAGCCCCTGTGCTTGTGCCTGCTAAATGCTGAATGAGGTATTTCCAAGTGCACTGAAATAAAAGCAATGATGTGACTGCAGTGGTCACACTGCTGTCTCCAGGGAGCAAGCCCTGCTCACAGCTCACCTCTGAGCCTTTGCCCCAGTTCCTTGCTATTATTTCCCAGGTACTCTTGGATCACAGAGCTCTGCCTGGGCTGCCTCTCCTCCCTGTCCTCAGCCAGCATCACCAGCCCTCATTTTCTCCTTGGCTTTCCATGTGATGTGAGACCACTGGAAGGAAGGCCACTTGGCCACTTGCTCTGCCTCATCTCAGCAGACTATTCCTTTTTGCAGTTCACTTGTTTTCCTAACTCCTGCTTCTAAATCTTTCTCTGGTGGTCCAGTACATCTACTTATTGCTAAATTAAATACTTTTATGAAATGCTTTTATTATCAAATGGTTTGTAGTCCTTTGCATGAAAGTTACTGCAGAATAATGCATTTATTTAACCATTTAGGAAGAGTAGAAGATGTAAAAAATTCAGAACAGCATTTTCTATTTTAGCTGCCCATAGCTGGGAATCTAAATTAAGTTATATTAAAAAAAAATAATAAAAAATTAAAAAAACCTCAAACCACACCATAAATGAGATTTTCAGTGGTGCTGAGAACACCTTATCATGATTGCTCTCATTATTCTCTGCAGAGAGCACTTGGATGGAAAGCAGCATATAAGACACCAAGAAAACTGTAAGTCTTACTGAAGATGACAGCATCTGTTCACTCAACCTTATTCCAGTTGAGTAAGATATCCCAGTTGGGAAAAAGGCTGGATCAGAGTCCGGGTTCTTATTGTTAGATGGTGTGCTGCCTGTGAGTGCCATCAAACTGCAATACTCATACACATGCCAGGGAAGTATGTCTGGGCCATGGGCAAGGAGCTCCCAGTGAAATTTCAGCCAATCATTTAGACTATGCTAGCACAGAGTTGCAAAGTACTTGAAATAGCATATGACCAAGTACTCACACATGTCCACAGAGCCACTGTGGGTGCAGCCACTAGAACACATCTCCATGTGAGGGATCTGACTGCCAAACCACAGTGCACCATCAACCACTTTTGTGCTCATGAAGCTTCATCAGCTTGAGTATACCCCATGAGTTAGTTGCCCAAGAGAGGGTATCCAAATGGTCTATGTTCTTCGGAGCTTACCCTTCCACATTTCTTTCTTTATACAGCTAAATGTTGCAACTAAATAGTTTGGTGGTACCCCTTTAACTGGTTAATGAACTTTAAATTAAACACCTATACTTTAGTCTAACACATCGATTATGTTTTCAAATGAATTGTGGTATTTGCTATCCCACCACAAAGTATTTTTCCCTTTGACATTAGCTAGCTTTATACTTTATATATTTTTTCTTTCTAAAATGCAATCTTTATATACATTTCTTAACCTCTGTGTTTATGTATCTTATTGAATTTCTGAAAATTGGATTCATTTCATCATTTGATTTGTTGCAGTGACTTCGGGCTGGCTGCCCAGCTTTAACAATGGCTGCTACCCTTGGATGATGGCCTGACTGTTAATTATTTCCCTGCTGAAACTGCATTACCACAAAATAAATTTTCTTATAATGACATTAAGTAAAGACCATAGAAACCTGCCCAGCATTAGAAATCTTTTCTTGCTGCTGTTTTATGCTTTTGCCTCACATCATCTAAATCAGGAATGAGATACCATTTGATGTTTTACCAGCTCATGAATAAATAGGCCTTCTTTTTTCTTGATGCAAATATAACATCAGCATTGAAGTAACTATCAGACCACAGGCATTATCCTGCAATCTTTATAAATTCAATCTTCCAAATAAGGCAACCTGTTTAAGGACAAAAAGCTTGAATTATATAGGGCTAAGGTTCACAGTGTCACCATCCTTGATTTACAGAGTATAACAGATCTTGTTTCTTTCTCCCCAGACAAGCCTTGCTATATAAAAAGTTTTAATAAAATACTTATTACTCATCTTTACAAATGTGACAATTGTTACCCACAAAACCATTTGTCAACCAGTCAAGACTGCAATGAAGGAACTTGAGGTGAAAGGGTGGTCCAAGAGGAGAATATGTCTAATTAAGAATGAACACCCTATAGGTTCACTGTTAGCAAAATTGAAGAGCCAACAACATGCATTTTGGGTTGCTTGTATCACAATCATGCAATTATGCTAACATACAATAATGCCATTACACATGAAAAAAATTGCTTTCCTCTGTTAATTTAGGAAGAAGGTAAATTATGAAGTCATATTGCTTGGTCTTGCTGGTGGTGATGTCATTGTGTTGCCGAGTAACAGAAAAGGGATTAATTCCATTATATTTTCATCATTTCGAAGTCTGCTGCCTCAGAGCAGCCCCTTTCCCTTTAAGCTATATACATGAGGAAAATAAACCACATTTTTTTCCAGCAGAGTATTTCTAAAGAAATACTGAAGAGGTGTTGATTTACCACTGAGAATGTTAGAGTTGGAGAGAGTCATCTGTATTCTGTCCTTTGCTACATTAATCCAATTCCATTTTAGCTAAGGGCAGCCTGATGTTCATTATCCCTCAATAAGGTAGCACTTGCTTGCCAAATGAATGCTTTTGCAATGGTTATTATGCATCTAAATATTTCTTCATATGTTTTCTGTTGCACAGTCCCAGTGTATTTTTTTAAGAATCATTTATTTCTTTTTTTAACTTTATCATGGTTTGAAACCTCTCATTGCAATTTAACAATGAAGAATAAAAGAAGCAACAGGATAATACAGTTTTGGCAAGTGTTTTTGGCTACTTCAGATAATTATTTTTTTTCTCAATTACAGACCAGTGAAATCAGAGGGTTTTATAAATTAGAACTCAAAAAGAACATCGTAGTAGGTAATAAAGTCTGGCTTTTTGCATTCTTGTTTTAAATTGGGATTTTATGACCTGCTCCTGCACCAACCTCTTTCCTTTATCTTTGCCCAAAAAGGCTTGGCTGTCAGTCTCAAAATTTAATTCCACTCCAGATCAGAGATACTGTTTTGCACATGTTTTTATGCAGCACACACATCTCTGGTGTCAGACTTTCCAACTGCTCTGGAGTACATACAGCCTGGTACAAAACCTGCAATTCCAGCCACATCCAGAGTTTCACTGTGCTTGGTGTGGTACAGAGACCATAGACTCACAACCTAAGCAGCTACAGCAGATGAGTGCCAAAGGGACCAAAGCTGAAAGTGTGAAATAAGTAAGGACAAAGGATAAAGGAAGTTATTCAACTGTCATATCAGCCAGCCCAGTCAAAGGGAAAAATATTAACAAAACTGCACCACTCAAAACCCAACTCATCCCTCAAAGGCTGTGTTTGTTACAAAATCACTTGTCAAAGCTAGTATTGCTTAGCTCCCTGGAAAAGAATATAAACTATTGTCTGGCCTAATAATCACATTGAGATACTCTAAGTACCTGGACTCATAGATGTTCCCAGTTTGTGCAGCAAATGCTGCTTTCTTAATTTCACAGAGATAAAAACCTGTCTGTAACAGGGCAGAGAATACAGATGCTCATATCAGCAGAAAACCATTTTCCCCAAGTGAATGCTTTTCAGTGATGAATTATCAAAATATTTCTACCTGGTTCCCATTATCATCTGTGTATTAGTTTGGATTTGGGCCCACTTTAAAAAAAACTTTACTGTTTATCTGTTTCTAATTCTTTCTGTAAGAGTTATTCTTCTCTAAATTTTGTAGCACTTCATGACTAAAGTAGCAAGGAAATATACAAGTATATAAACAACACACTGTTTTCATCCTTTCAGCCAAATCACATCAAGAGACTAGTCTATGGGAAGAGCTAATGATCTAATCACCATAAGAACATATTACAAACTGGAATTTTAATAGATAAACTCTAGATGCAGATTTATCATGTAATTATACAGTGGAAGAAATGGAGTATTTTTATATGATTGCTTTTCCTGTTGCCATAGCCTCTTGCAATGATCTCTTTAGCATTTATATTCCTAGTGGCATTCAACAGACAAGGATGAATGTTAGTCAACAGGGTGGCCTCCAATGAGGAAGGCAGGAAGGTGGCCATCATGAAAAGAAGTATGCTACAAATAGGCACAAAGGGCTTCAAGCCATGGTATCTCTTTGAATTCTTTTTTAACATGGTGTTGGTAAGTTGTTTCCATGCAGTTCACCAGCAAAGGCAATCTGTATCTGATATAGCCCCCAGCAGTTCAGCAGTCAAGCAAACTGAAATGACAATAAACAATGAAACAACAACTCCTCACTGAAATGACAATAAACAATGAATTAACAAGCTCTTGCTAGGGCTTCCTTGAATCTGTGGCTTCAGTATTGTTTGAATTCCTGCTCTATAGATCACTCACCAGTCTGCTTCCACTCCCAATAAAATCAGAATTAGGCAATAACTGACACAGCACAGTTATATCTACTTAGTCATATATTTACTTGTTTGTGCCAGGTTTTGCACTGTTCAGTCCCAACAGGCCTAAAAGAGAAATATAGTTAGGTGTGAAACAAGAACCAAACCCACAAGCACTTGTCCCAGCATATATTACAAGCTGCATCTGATGGAAAGGACTGTCTGTTGGTGATGCTTGGAAAGACATTTTAAGCTTAGGTTTTCAAATCCATCTCAACAGAAATATAAACTGAAGCAAATTCTACTCTGTACTTCTCATGACATTTCCCTCCTCTCAGCACCTGATTTTGAGAAGTACATGGTAGCAAAAGGTCACCATATTTACCTTAAACTCGATCAAAACAAGGTAACTCCTGCAGTCATCTGTAGCTCTGCACATTCACACAAGAGCACAACAGCCAGACAGCAGCACTGACACATTTCCTCTGTTCTCTGCATCAGGCTAGGAGAAGAAACCTCCTTCTTTTGCCTTTGTAGGTGCCAGAGGTGCCACATCATCCATACATCTTTGCTGTGCTGTTTTTTGATAGTCCCTGCACAACAGCCCATCAAAACTGCTACACCATAGCAGACAAGAAATGAGCTGTCACCTTTAAAGTGGCTGGTCCTACCTCTATATAGAAATATCAGTCAGAACCCTCTTTGCTACTCATGAAATTGGGAGACAAAGATATATGAAAAAATGGGCTCCTGAAATTGTCATAATGTATTTATTTAACAGAGAATGACTTTCATCCATTTTCTAAACAGGAAGTATTATTTCAAAAAATCAGAAAGAAGGTCATGATCAAAAACACATACAGAGAATAACTTAAATAAATATTTTCCTTTTGAAGGTGATTGAAGTATAGGATAAATAAAATGTAGTATATTATTCTGGACATTCTCCATAAACAGTTCATTTCTAATAGTTTCTGCATTAAGTATTCACATAATCAATATATATCAGCTAAACTACTCTGGCACTGACTGGGTCTTTAGAGGAATAAGCTGGGTGGAAAAAATGAGATTTCACTGGAGAATAAGCAATTAGGTTTCTTAATGTTTATACATTGCTAATCCTCTGTTCCCTAGCAAATGCTTTCTCTCCCTTCTCTTTGGACTTAACCTACAGCAAATTGGGTTTACCTGAGTAGGGCTGGAAGGCATTGGTGCCACTGCTTAGTTTAGCTAAGGCACTAAGCAGCACTGGAAAACATTAGGGATCTTCCAAAAGCCAACAATAGCCTACTGAGGCTAAGCTCCTAAGAAAACCTCCTTAGAGTTGCTCTTTGCCCCTGCACGGGAAGGTATTCATTCAGTCACCCCACAGACAGTTTCAACTAGCTAAATCTAGCATCTGTGAACATCTATACACTGCTTGCACAAGGAGAGACTTTTGCTATAGTGCATAAATTAATCTAGGCCAACAACACAGAGGCTGTGGTGTCAATCATGTGCCAAGGCTTGTCATATAGTTCCTATAGTTCCTAATTTAGCCTAGTGCTTACTGCTGAGATTGCCCTAGCATATAGGAAACCCACTGTACAGCACTGCAGGCTCCAGAGCAGCAAAATATATCTTTAACACAGCTATCTCACAACCTAGGATAATGTAATAAACGGCAGTCTTTGCCTGCACCAGAGTGGACTGCAATAAGTGGAGCTGATTCCTCTCTTCATGTCATATCCCAGCATAACCCCAATGGCATAAAAGAATGTATCTATAACTCATAGTATTTAACATTATCTAGATAGGCAGAGAGCAAATTTTAATTCACTGCATTAGACATTAGCTTTCAGTTAAGAATCTGAGTTGAAAAATGAGTTTCCTTCTGGTCTATTTCATTAATACTACTTGTCTACAAAATCAACAGAAAACACTCCAATAGTGTACACTCCACCTAAAACAACTGAACAGCTTTGACAATGATCAGATACGTCCTAATTTGAATCTTTATCTAGTCAAACTTTGTATCTGTTTTTCTGAGAATGCCTTCTCTTTCTTGTCACTGAAATATCGCCAAGCCTAGCTATTTCACCTCACATCTTATTTAGTGTATACCCTAAAACCTCAGTTCCTGTAGGCAAGCAATTAAAGAAAACCTTAATTTCCCTTTGCAGAGTTTCTAAGTCTCACATTTGCAGCAAAAGGCTTGAAAACATGAATCATATCAGCTTTAAGAAAGCAAATAAAAAACCCTCAAAGGCACTTATTTAACAAAATTCTCACGACTTTTATGACAACTTTATAATTTGAAGAGGAGAGGGAGGTGTCTGACTCATGATTTCTAAGTCCTTGGGATTCAAATGCAAGGATTCCTCCTCACCTTCCCTTTCCACTTCTGCTTTTCTACTCTTGTATTTTGCATGAGGAGCGAAGATGCCCAAATTTCTGGTAGAAATCCTCTTCAGCACGATTAAGAGCTTCCTCATCTATGTAGACAGCAGGTCTCCGGGAAGCCAAGAAGTACTGAACTTTTCGCAGGCTCCATCCCATCACGTACTTCAGCCAGCCACTGACAGCAGCTGTAGACCTGCCAACACCAGCGTTGCAATGAACATAGACAGTGTGTCCATTCTCCAGTAGCCCGTGCAAGAGGCAGACAGCTTGTGGCAACATCTGTATTCTTCCTGAGGTTAAAAACAAGACATGTTGATTTGCATTTGAGGAAGTTAGGCTCATGGTTGAGATTATGCCTGTACAGTCTGATGAACTGTGAATTGCAATGACAAACCTGAAATACTTAGAGGTTTGGGTTTTGGTTTTTTTCTTGTCAAATGACCTTCTACCCTAACTTATTTTTTTTCTTGCAACATAAGACTCAGATCACAAAAAAATCTATAAAATGCCCCAAGTCTTATCTAAGTATGCATTCTGATTAACACTGGGAGGGTGGCATATTTGTTTTCACAGGAACTGAGACAAGGTAGCAAACTACATCAAACAGTGCATCTTACATAGCGTTAGAGTTAGCAAGCCAAAGATGAAATGTTTTTTTCTGTACCAGAGGTTTGTGAAGCTACCTATGTACTATTGCTTTTCAAAACGTTGTAATAAAGGCCTTTAAACCAATAATAAGGGAGGGAGAGCAATAGCGTAGTTTCCTATCAACCTAATACTGATACAACTAAATTGTGTACTAAGCATATGGTTAAACAACACAGAATTGTTTTTCTCAATCCCAAAGGGATGAATATACCATATTTTCTGATGCCTTTTCTCCCTGTTACCCTGGAAACTGAAACATCAGAGACCAACTTTTCCTCATGGCACAGATTAGCACTGACATTAAGCCCTTTCAAATCCCTGTTTTAAGGGCTCCTCTCTCCCCTGATGTCCTATTACTGATACGCCAGCTCTATTTGTGGCAGTAGTATTTCACTCTGTTGAAAGCACTCTCTTCTGCTGGTAGGTTACTCATTTGACAACATGTACACTTTCTAACCTGCTGGTTGGAAACAAGATTTTAAACTGAGCATTCTAATGGAGGAATTAAAAATAGTGACTTATGTTACAACATCAGGTGATATGCATATTCTAAATTAATTACAAATAATTATATAAATGACTGCATGGAGATTCATCAGACTGGGCTACTACAGCTAAAATAAAATTACTCTGGGGGAAAAGGGAATAGCAGAGACAGACGTACAGCACTGTCTCTTCATTATTAACCACCAGGATGGCAAGCTGTCCTGCTGCACAAGCTTGCAGTCTTCCATATACAGAGCATACTTTCATTACATGGGCTGAATTCAAGCTCAAAGCAAAACCAGTCAAACAGTTATCAATGTCAGATGGCTTTAAACTCAAATACACACGCACAATCAGACACAGAGCACTTTAAATGGCCTCTCTGCCTAGAAGAAAATATGAATGATGTGTTAGAGACAATACACAGAGAAATTGTACCTTGTGTGTTAGCTATATTTTTATGCAAAATTTAAACAAAAAACCCCACAACAACCCCAAAGCATTCATTAAACTGGCAGACCACTGTTAATTTACCGCAAGAATGGCCTAAACATTATCACCTTCAGTGCTCATATCGGCTGTTGGCATCCAGACATAGGCAAGACCTTCCTCTTTGTACAGTTTCATGAGGATTTCAGGGCTCATGGGTTCCGGGTAGCGGTTGCAGCCCCAGGAATTCTGAACAATGTCCCATTCAGTCTGGAAGTTCATCACAGCCGTAACACCCAGCTCATGCTTCAGCTTGATGGTCACATGCTCCAGCTGCCGAGGGCAACTTCCCAGCCAGATGTTTGGCAGAATTCTAGCATTGAGAAAAAGTTGCAGTGGTATTGATTAAAATATCTGAACAAGGAAACTGCCAAGCATCATTCCGGCTCCAAACCTGCTTAGCAGCATCACATGAAAACTGCTAAGTGCAGCCTTTTCAGGTCATGCAGTAAGCAGCTGCTTCTTTCATTACAGTTGAGTTGGTAATGTTTGATGCTGGGGATCAAGTTCACAACCTACCACAAAGAGCCATACAGTCTGAGAAAAAATGCAGAGTGTAATTAGTGCACAGGGCTCCAAGGCATCCATCATTAAGCTTGCCACAGAAGCTTACTAACCTCACAGACTAGAATAAGAAAAGTCTGAAAATTCATGCAATTTGTGCCAAAAAAAAAAAATAGACCTAAAAGATACAGATGATCCAGACCTGAATTATGTTATTAAACCAACATATAGATCTATTCTAGCTTTGTAGCAGACAGAAAAACAAAAAACAAAACAAACCGCCCCCCCCCAAAAAAAAAACAAACAACAAACCACAATACCAGAAAAACCAAACCAAAACCCCCACAACCTAAACTACCCTTCTGTGAGGAAACTCAAAACTGAGTAGGTAATTTTCTTTCTCTGCTCTTGTGGAGTCTAGCGGGAACAAAATGCAGAATGAGAACACATGCCTGGCTTTCCTCAAGGTCTGAAGAACCACAAATTTTGCAAAGGCCAAGAGGTATGTGTAGGATGGATTAACATCCATATTTCTGGTACTTATCTACATCAAACTTCAAGACTTCTATCATTACCCATTGTTAATGTCATAAAACTATCATATGTCTCAACAGATTTTGACATAAATATAAACTGAATACTAAGAGGCCTGTTCTCAAAATAGGTTTTTTAATCTGCACCTTCACTAACCTCTCTGGTCAGTGAGAATGCTCAAGCTAGTTGTGCTAGATTTTAGGCATTTTTGAGACGCACCCTTCCTCTACCAGTACGTGGGCTTGTGCCTTGAATACGGCATTTGCCATGGGGCTGGTACATGGCAAGTGGGTAGTGAAGCCCAGACTGAGGGCTGATGTGCTAAAAACCTGCCTTTTGACTTGTAAACTGAGAAAACCAATCACAATTTATTGTTACCATGGAATAAATACGGAACGCTTCTTTCTTAAAGGTGAACATATGTTTTACAAACACATTAGTGCTTTGTAACAGCCAAGTTTTAATTGCTCAGCTGTTCTCTACTTTGCATTGCAGACTGGCAGCTTCTAAAAAAACAGAGTAGCAGAAGTTTGACACAACCCTCTCAACACAAATCAGACACCTCAAAGTCACAGCAGCTGGTTTCTAGGGTTTCGTTTGTTGGGGGGCTTGGCAATCAAAGAAATACGAGACAAGTAAACTCTTTTCTTATGCATCCACAAATAAAAAGTTAATCAAAAGTTATTTAGGAGGAGATCTGACTGGATGACTCAATTGCCCTTTTCTACTTTAGTTTCAGTGGTGACAGAGAATGTTGATTAAATTTGATCTCTCTTTAAATACTAGGAAAAATGAAGGACTGGGAGAGAAAAGAGGAATCCTCAGATACAAGTGTACATTCTATAAACAAGGCCTCTTGATGACAGCTCCTAAAAATAACTGTAATTCAGTGGTCAAATAAAAATTTGTTTCCTCCTACACTTAGCATCCAGTTTGACCTGCAATTCAGAATTCAGTTTCAGATTTTCTGCCCTTTTCCTTTTTTACACAAAATCTACCAAAGATTCAACTTCTATGGCTATTTTCCAGCTGTCACCACACTTAAATTATTTTTAATGATGCATTTATATATTACATTTGGTTGTTTTCCCCCAGGACCCTACAGAGCCTAGATTAAATTATAACAATTCACTGTGAATGCACCTGAAACAACAAATGCATTCCATTTAATCAATGTATATGCAAATAGTCTTCCCATCTTTAAGGAGAAAATGAATCTGAGGCACTGGAAGATTAGCATCCCAATTCTTATTTCTTAAAGGCACAGGAGGAAGAGGACAATTAACAGCAAGGGGCTTCCTCCGAAATCTGACATTCCCACCCAGAACCACTTCAGAGTTCTGCAGGGGGCTAACAAGGAAACACACACCTTGCCAAATAAACAAACAGCTGATGCACTGGTAACAAAGATCACTGCTGGTGCCTCCAGGAAAAAGAGATGGGTCATAGTAGTTGGTGACTCTACTTTGAAAGGAACAGAGGCACCCATCTGTCAGCCTGACCCAGTCTCAAGGGAGGTGCATTGCCTGACAGGGGCTTGGATCACGGATGCTGCTGAGAGGCTTCCTGGTCTAGTGAGTCCCGCTGACTACTCCCCACTTCTCATGGTCCATGTGGGTGATAGTGACACTGACAGCACTAGCCTGGGAATCATTAAGAAGAACTACAGAGCCCTGGGAGAGGTGGTTAGGGGCTCTGGAGCTCAGACAGGTTTTTCATCAATCCCCCAGATCAAATGGGAGGACCTTAAAAAGGCTAGGAGGATTTGCCAGGTTAACAAATGGTTAGAAGAGTGGTGCCATACTTGGTTTGGTTATTTAGAACATGGGACTCGATTTGGGAGACCAGGTCTACTGGAGGCTAGTGGAGCTAGTCTGATGAAGGGTAAGAGCTGCTTCGGTAGGAGGCTTGCCAGATTGGTCAAGACAACTTTAACCTAGATGTGTTGGGGGAGAGGGACATCATTCCATCCCAACACTCCCAGTCAGTTGCCAGCACCTGGAATAAATGCTTGAAGTGATCCAGAGCTATTTCAGCCACTCCAGCCAATGAGCCAGCTTCATTTGGAGCTCAGCTCAGATGCCTCTATATAAACACCCGTAGTATGGTGAACAAACAAGAGGACTTAGAGATGTGTGCCCGTCTACGGGGGTATGATATAATAGGCATCACAGAAACATGGCGGGATGGCTCCTATGACTGGAGTGTAGGAATGGAAGATCACAGGCTCTTTAGAAAAGACAGGCCCAGCAGGTGGGGAGGGGTAGTTGCACTTTATGTTAGGGATACTCTGGAGGCTATGGAACTCTCTCTGGGGACAGGTGAGCAGTCAACAGAGAGTTTGTGGGTCAGGGTTAAAGGGAGAACAGCGATGGGAGACATTACTGTGGGGATCTGTTACAGACCACCTGACCAAGAGGACTTTGCAGATGAAACGCTCTATAAACAGATAGGAACAGCCTCACACTCACAGGCCCTTGTTCTCATGGGGGACTTCAACCACCCAGACATCTGCTTGGAGCAATGGTGCGGCCCGGCACAAGTGATCCAGGAGGTTCCTCTGTTGTGCGGAAGACAACTTCCTTCTGCAAGTAATAGAGGAGCTGACAAGGAGAGGTGCCCTGCTTGACCTCGTGATCACCAGCCCAGCAACTTTAGCTTTAGGGATCTAACTCACAGGGAGGGTAACCTGCCCTAGGGAAGACACCACATTACTGCATCAGGCATTCAACTCCTCCTCAATGAAGCAGATGCTTGTGCTGCTGCTTAAGCACCTCCTGTGTTACTTTTGTTGATAAAGGTTTAAGGCAAATGGGCAGAAAATTCAAATTTCCTTAAAATGCTGGGCTGTAAGTTGGGAAGCTCAGGTACTGTTTCCAGACCTGTTCAATCATCAGTGTACTTGGAGCAGGTGTTTTAAAATCTCTCCTAAAATCAGTCAAGTCTTCTAAGGAGTCACAGTTTACAGAAAAGGGTAGGATTCAAGCCTTTGGGGAACATATTTCATTAGAACACCTATCAGATACAGTATTTCAGACATCCTTTTATCCCTATAGTTGCCAGCTTTAATCAAGAAAAAGGACTTTACCAAACTAAGGAAAAATACTCAGGTATTATATTAGCAACAGAATGATCTATCAACTATGCCATTTGTTCTTATCAGTAATATTTTTGACTAATGTCCACCATATTATTTTAAATAAGAAGAGATGGACTAATTCATCCTTCAGTGTCAGGTCAAGATGGAACCTGATGTTAAAGCTTCCAATGCACTTTAGTTGTCTGCACCAGTCTTCCTCGGATCTCACTAAGCATCTGACGACAGAAAGATGAGTGTTAATATATACATATAACAGAGCAATTTAGCTGAAACAACAGCTGTGTCCTCCCTTAATGCTTTTATTTCTTAAAGGTGTAGCATGCAACCATAGCTGCATGTAACTTGCAAGAAGACTTCTGCATCCCCAGAAGAACAACATATATAATTCAGTCAGTTGACCCCAGCATTTTGTGATGCTCATATGCATACAGAGTGGGTTTTGCACTATGGAGTGTTATTACCTTGACATGACTACAAGCAAGCAGCCCAAGGCGAATGTAGGTCTGAAGCAAAATGAAGAGATGTTTTTTGCAGCACTGTAACTACTGGGGACTGCTTTCAGTTACACTGCACTGCATTCCTTTTCCCCTCCCTGATGGTACTAGAATAGAAACTGCTTCAGAATGTTTTTATAAGGTGGATTATTAATGGAATATTATGATCTATCTTAAACAAAAGCTTTCATTGACACTTTCAATTTTTAACCAAATTTAAACTACTTCAAAGACCAAATGTTTGATGAGAAATAAAGGGACGCAGACTGATAGCATGAAAGAAACCTCCTACCTCTCTTTTCCTCTCTCTCATTTGACACAAAAGAGATTCCCCAGAAGTGTTGCTTTGGACATAATCAAAATGAGAATACAGGAAATCCTACCAGCTGTAGCTGAGATGCTCTTTTGTCTTTTCTGACAAATGCTGATACCACTGGATTACGATGACCCAGAACTACCATCCTGCATGTGCTCCTTTTTTTGTCATTGGCATCCTTTTAATAACATAAAGTAGCTTACTCTTAGGTACATGCATGCCTTGCCTGAAGAACCAAGTTAGACATTTCACTTCTGGGCCTTTCTTTTTCTTTTCTTCTGAACCTGTGACAGTAAAAATACTAAGAGCACTTGTTAGAAATCAGATGAGATTCCTGTCCTTGTGTCAGAGCAACCTAGAAACATTACTTAGATTGCTATCTAATGTCCTGACAAGCATCTACACACACATAAAGATTTTCAAACCACCAAATTCTGCTCTCCAGTGGAAGATCTGAAAACTTTCAAATATTGTTTGATATGTAGAAAGTACACAGATGACTATCCTCACCTTCAGGAATATTTTCTTAAAGTCCAACATGAATAGTGCAGTCACAGGTCACACTGACATCTTCCTATCTCCATAATGGACAAAAAACCAGATCATTACTTTCTGCTGTGCAAAATCATATCTGAAAATTATTAAAACACACCCACACATCCTTGTGTTCTTCACATACACACTTGTTTGTCATATTTAAAGCACCTGATGATTTTTCTTTGCTTTTGGACTGTCCAGCTGGTCAACATCTTTCTTAAGACGTTATGACTAGTAGTGGAAAGAGGTCTCACCATTTCTAAGAACTGAAGATTAGTTACTTCCTGTGCATCCAAGGCTACATCCCTCTTTACAGTTCCCTGACTGTCCTTTTACAGCATGACACTGTTGGCCTACATTCAATATGGAATTTTGTTTTCAAGATTTATCACAAGAGAAGAGCCTACTCAAGAAGAGACTAAAATCTCCCCAAAACAGAATTATTTAAGATTTTATTAGTTACTGCTGTCAGTGGTATCAAATAAAACTAAATGAATATGCAGCAAAGGAGCAAATGATTCACAGTTGATGAATACATCTCAGTAATGCATCATGCATTACTGCATACTTGGAATAAATAATCTCAGCCACTCATACACATCACTGGATTTTAAGCTAATGTTGTGGTTTAAACCCAGTTTCTACTCCCCCCACACACTTTCTTTCCTGCCCCCACCCTCCCCCACACCCCCCACTTCCTCCCCGCTCCCTGAGGGATGGGGAGGAGAATCAGAGGAATGTAACTCCCACAGGTTGAGATAAGAACAGCCCAGTAACTAAGGTGTAACACAAATCACTGCTGCTACCACCAATAATAATAACAATAAGAAAATAACAAGGGAAGACAGTACAATACCACCCACTGAAAAAGAGCCCGACTGCGAAGTGTATGCCCTTCCGGGTAACAACCCATTACCTCCCCGGGCATGACGTGCTGTGGTATGGAATACCTCTTTGGCTAGCTTGGGTCAGGTGTCCTGTCCCTGCTTCCTCATGGCCTCCCCTCCTCCCTGGCAGAGCATGAGACTCACAAAGTCCTTGCTCAGACTAAACATTTGAGCAGTAACTAAAAACATTCCCCTTATCAGTTCTGTTCCCAGGCCGAAAGTCAAAAAAACAGTGCTGCACCAGCTACTAAGAAGAAGAAAAAATGACCGCTACTGCTAAACCCAGGACAGCTAACTATAATCAGTTAGAAAGGGAAACAGTACATGCTTGCAGTGATGCTTGGTGAAAGTGTTGCTTTATAGAGAGGTCAAAGTGGTAATATTATCCTGTACAAAGAAATGAACTGAAAATAGCAGAAAATTTACAGTAACCTTCTGAAAAACAATGATCTCATTCTATGCACTCAAACTTTGAACTTTCTATTAACTTTTTTATTGTATTAAAAAAAAGATACAGAAAAAATGAAACATTCAAAATACCATAGATATCAGCTATTTCTTGAGAAAATACTTTCATATGAGGACAGAGTGAGATGTTAGCTTTAAGAGGGAATTAGATGACTGCTTAAAGGTAAAACATATGGGAAGGGCAAATCAACTGGCTTTACCTACATTAAAAAAGTAAAGAATCTCAACTTCAGTACAGTTTCACCTATAAAGTAACTACCAACAGCTGAGAAAAATGGCAGATTTTTTTTTTTTTTCCATTTTGTAACTCTTGCAATCTTCCTCCAAGGTACTGACAACATAGACAGATACTGGAACAGAGCTTTGGGCTTGCACAAGAATTCTGGCTCCACTACATTCTCTTTAAATAAAGGACAGAGCCATCTCTCAGCAAAATGGTCCTTACCAATGAAATAATAATGTGGAACCGAGGGGCTATGACACTGACATTTCACTGTACATTGCACAGCACACCTGGTTAAATGGTTGTGGTCTTAATCCCTTCTCCTGCTGACTTACTGATAAAGTCTCCTTGCAGAAGACAAGCTGATGGAGGCTTTGTGGTGAAAGGCTTGACTTAAGTAGGATTGACTGAGCACAGTCTGATGCACTCAATTGCCCAGCATGCAGAAAAGTGCCATTGGCCAGAGTAGGAAGCAAAGTTTGATGATACCACGGTCTAACTCACAGGACACCAAGATCTAATAACCCAGGCTTAATACAATCACTTTTATCAATAATGATGGAATAAATGTCCATAACCTTAGTAGAAGTCATCAGAGGAAAGTGTTGATTAATGATAAAACCATATTACACTGAAACAGCACAGCTGCAGACCTTGTAAAAACTACTTATGTTTTTGAGCAAAAAAAAAAATCACTTTTACCTCAATGGCAATGTAGAAGGAGCACAAGTTGTTGCTTACAAATTTGTTCTGCTTTACCACTGAAAGAGTGCAATTTATTGTGAAGTTAAAAATTCTACCTCAGGGCTTTAAATGAGGAGAATTAAACAGACTAAAACGTAGTTCCAAGGTGGATTTTTTTTCCTTCTTATTTGGCACTGTGATGAAAAGTAATTAAGCTCTGGCAAATTTTCTTCTTAGATGTAATTTGGACTACTTATCTAGCCTCTCACATGGGAGCAGACTTGGAAACTAAAAAGAAACACCTGCTTTTATCACTTTAGAACAACACTTTGTCATCTTAGCTATACGCAAAGTTTCTCAAGCCCTTGAATTCTGAGTGTTATGTTTAATAGGATCTGATTTATTTCACATTTTCAAGTTTATGCATGAATGTGGCATCAGACTACCTCATTTGCTGATATACAGAGCAAATAAGCCATAAAGATTTGACCTCAAGCTGACAATGTCCTAAATAAAACCAGTTAAGAATAATATCAAACTGATAACTGAAATACAAGGTTACCCAGACATTCAGCTACAAAGCAGTGGTACAGTGCCCTCAGGTTCTGCTATCTTAGGAGGAGATTTCCATAGCAACAGCTAACAAAAGGGCTAGTTGACCCCTCTTCACCCACCGATCTGCATTTACAGCAGGTGGTATGGAGCCCCCTTCAGGTTATGAGACAAGGAGGAACCATGCACAGCCCAGCTCTCCTACTCGTTCATAACCTTCTGGTGGATTCTACTCAGGGGAGGCCTTTAGGCTATGTCTGCTTTATGGATTGTCCTAGCTTTGAATACCCCAAGGATGCAGGGTAAGGACATGCGCCATGTAAAAAAAAATTTAGTCTAAATGGATCCCCAACGTTTTCTGTTTATGGCCCCTTCTCCCCTTTCACAACCACCCCAAACATTCCTTTAGAGGGAGCATCACAGCGTTATTTGAAGAAACTCACAAAAACACTGTATAAGGAGAGCTTGCAGAGACATGGAGCATTTCTAACACCCTATACCCAGCCACAGCAGGGAATGTATTTCATGAAAACACCTAGACAACTATGAAGGAAATCACACTCCACGCCACAAAAAAGACAGTAATACCTGGACATATAAGCAGTGGCACAATGGCCAAGAGTCAAAAATAATCCTTCTATTGTATTCAGTACAAGTAGACCACCATCATGAGAAATGGGAAGAAGGAAGAGAAACGGGAAGAAGGAAGAGAAACACCTGGACAGCCTAGCAGAGTCCCACAGCAATCAGATATCTAGAAGGCAAGTTTTCAGAGAAAAGATTGAGAGAACCAAGGGTTAAAATCAAAATGAAAACACTGAGATGTTCCATCCTCAAGCACCCTGTGATTCTGGGAGACAGGGTAGGAGTTTTCAATCATTTAAGAGATAGCTATAAAGGGGCTGAATGCTAGTTAATTCTCCAAGTCTTCTGTGGAAAGGACAAGAAGAAATTAAATTGTGCTAAGAAAACTTAAGAATAGGAAAGCTTTTTAATGGTAGGAATAGTGAGCTAACTGAATGGAGAGTATCAGGGCTGTACAGCCCTGTACAGCTGAGATGGGATCATATTTAAGATCAGGCTGGATAAATCTGGAATGATTTAAATGTAACTGAGACTAAGCTGGAGCAAGGAAATTGACTGGATGTTTTCTGAGGTCTCTCTGAGCCTATGATCTATGATACTATAATCATAAACTTTAATTTCCATCTTTGGGCTCACTTATCTATATTAGTTTATCAAGCTCCATCTTGAAATAATTTACCCTCCCTGTCTTCCCTGCCTTATTTGAAAGGTCATGCCAGAATTCAGACATCGTTCCTTTGATGTCAGAAACCTTGTTCTAATTTACATTCTAAATCCATTCAGAAGCAATTAATATCCATTTGATCTTAAGGCAGGGTCAATTTCAATAATTCTTCTTCGTCATTTGTACTAATTTGTGAATGTCTTTTACAAATACTAATATAGCCTCTTTCACAGTCCTCAGTTAACTATGCTGTCTATCTATCTCAGACACCAGAAGTCAAGCAATGGTAGCCACGGAGTTCCTTACAAGCCAATTTACTTTGCTTCAACTGCAGTGTCACAAAAGCTACACAGCCTGGTCAGTTACTGATAGATGAGATAAACCAGCCTGATACAGCTGATCTCTTCCACACCAGGACTAGAACACATTCCAGACTTGTGCCCCCTTGGGGAATGGAAGTGCAAAATAGATTGTAAACCATCTTTGTTCTTCAGACAAAAGATCAAATTTATCTAATTCTGTGTCTAGGATAAGCATGCATGCTCCAATAGATTCAATGAATTGCTCTCATTAAGCTTGCAGTGCATTGGAACTTAAATAGGAAAAAAAAACCCACACTATAAACTGTTCTCCCCTCTCATTTACCTCCTTCCATTAAAAAGCTTAAAGCCAATGAATTTATATCTTATACAGTTTTTATAATCTATTTTATCTCTAATCTAAAATAACTGGGTCTCAGAGGATTTTAAGTATATGGCCAAAACTAAACTGTGGAAGATAAAATTTTAACCTCCCTGTATTCAAAGTGAAATATCTTATGTCATACTTCACTACATATTTCTACTGTGGAGATAAGAAACTAATTATTCACAAGCATACCAGTGCTTTGCAGGACAAGGTGTCCAGATCTAGCCTGACAAGACTTAGTCAGACTTTATTTTCAAACATACACTTGAGGTTTCTACTGATCCTTACAGAACAAACTGAATGCAGTAGAAAGCAGGATTTGCCTTTGTAGGGAATTACTCTTCTCATACTTTCATTTGTATAAACATTATCTGAAGAAAATAATGTGCCAATTACAAAAATCCAGCCTGAGAATCAAGGCTTGCACTGAACAAACTGGAAAGGACTCCTCCATTGGCTTGTGAGGATTAATACTTAAATGCTCCAATTACAGAATCCTGTCTCATGCAGCCATGGTTGCCAATGGTTACTTCCTACATAGGTCTCTGTTAGGTTGCCAACATTCCCATTTGTTTTGAATTAGAATACTTGGAAACACAAGAACAACAGGCTGCTAAACTAAGCCAGATCATAATAAGCCATGAATTTCTTGGCATTAGGAATGAGAATTTCTAACATTAGTGCTTAGCAATGGGAATGATGCCACTGCTGGCATCCTAAAGTTAAAGCATCTTAACAAAATTAACTTAAACTGCTACCCATGAACTTTAAATTAGTGCCTGAGAAGTTTCAGGAATTGCTGGTAAAAATCTTTTGTCTTCTTTCAGAATTTACTTATCAGCAGCTACTTAGAAACTTAGGCTGTGAAAACAATAAAAGATATGACCACTTTTTAAAATGTAGCATTTCAGATCCAATGGAAATGCATTCCAGTGCTTCAGAAACAAGTAGATATTCATGAAAACTGCATAACTGCAAAGCACACTTTATAGCAAGGTGGCCTTGTGATCCACATGGCAGCATAGCACATATGCACAAAATGCTGCAATCCCCTCAGAACTACAACAGCCAGAGAAAGCAGCACATCCACCCCTTGTGGTACCATCCAAATACAACAGTCCTGATGGGCTCTGTATCTGTGCTCAATCCAGCTAGCCTATTTATCAGTTTCCAAGCCCATATAAGCTCATTTACATTAATTTTAATGAAGGACAGACATATTCTAGAGTACTACAGGCTGGGAACAACATCTTAGAAATACTGAGAAAAAAGAAATCAATACACACGATTCAGCTACATACGTATATAAAATAATGTGCTCCCACAATAAAGTCAAATCAAAGGGACAACAGCTGCTTGGTGCTACCATAATAAAATTGCCAGGAAACTTCATTTTAGCTAGTATAACTGGTTACTAGATTATAAACATAAAATTAATAACCCTTGTGGATGAGTTACCAGCCTCAAAGGTTGAGGCTGAGACTATAACAGGGCTACTGAGAGGCCCCAGGAAGACTTGTGTAAGACTTCTTAACACAAAACTGCAAAGCATGGTGGGATCTTTTGAAGAAGTCTTGGACGTTTAAGGGGAAAAAAAAAAAAAAACCACCACCATTAACATAAATCCTAATAATAAGTAATTT
>NDXB01008900.1:45649-60130 GCA_002631895.1 Agapornis roseicollis
AAAAAAAAAAAAAACCACCACCATTAACATGAATCCTATGAATGAGCAATGCTGTGGGTTTTACTGGAGCCCAAAGATTGACAAAAATTACCAAGGGTTGTCTATATTTTTAAACTGCCATTCCTTAAGATTTCTTTCTTTTGCTAGCTATATCATCCCACCTGATTGGAAACTGAAATTGCAGGCTTCTGAATGAATGTATTAAAGTGATCTACTGCCACTAAAGTTTATGTAAATGTGTTTACATTCTTGGCTGAACCTTGACTTTGTAAATCTGTAAATCATTACTCAGACTGGACAGCCTTATTACCTAAAACTCAAATATATTTGAGAAGCTTTTTCCTCCTTTCATCTCACCAGCTCAAAGCAACTCATTATTACAGGGAGCTTAGCAATTCAGTTTTCTGTATTGAGAGCAGTAGCTAACACTGGGTTTAGGAATGGCTTGCACACACAGTCAACCCTTCAACCTGGCAGCTGGACTGCAGAAAGAAGGAATGCTAGAGAAATCAGGGAAGCTGTATATCCTCCTTATCAGATCTTCACTTGAGACAGTGGAGGCACTGGATATAAGTGTCTGGAGGGTTTTGAAAAGGCAATCCTGGAGAACCTAGATAAACTAAACTAAAATCTCTAGAAGCCCACCAACACCCACATGTATATACTAGTTCCTAGCATCCAGACCCAGAACTGAAATACACAGGAATGGAGAGTCTTGCTGCTGGCCCACAGCTGATGAATGGAATTTCCATATGAATGCTACCATCCTGTTCCTACTGCTTATCACTCACTTGAAGTTACAGGTAGGTAGACAGGAAAGTAGGTGAGTGGGTAGGTACGAAGAAGAAAAGGAGAAGGGAGAAGAGAAGGGAGGAAAGAAGCTTCTACTTCATTACTGATTCTACATTTTCTTGTCTATGTATTGAAACTGAATTTCGTATTTCCTATTTTTCCTCTTCTTGCATGCTTAAAATCATCATTCTATCATTAGGTGTTTCACTTCAAAGAAAAAAGACATTCCATTTAAACTTACAAAACATGATCTATTAAACCAATAAAGGAAAATTTATATTTCTCATAATTTGGCAATGTCTATGACATTTGACTCAATTTTATCATAGTTCACAAGAGGGCATACATTAAACTTCTGCACAATAGCAGGAATTATGTAACTGACTCCCTGAAATTAGATTTCCCAAAGTACAAGCAGTAAAGGAGGGGAAAAGAGATTTTCGGTTCAGCCTCTTAATATGTTCCCTGGGAAGACACAGTTCATTTCTTTGTGGTTTTGTTTTTTCCTGCAGAGAGAGAAATATGTATGGGAAAATACAGTAGCAATTTGATAATCCCTATTTACTCTTGGGAATAAAATACTTATGTCTCTGAGACAAACTCCAAAGAAACTAGAGCTACATTCAAATTTCCTGTCTAATAGATGATTTTTTATCCTTTAAATAGGATTCTGCACATTTTTATACAGAGGAGCTTTCTTTAAATTATCTTGTGAATATCTAAAGCATTTAAGCATAGTAACTTGCAATTTTATCTCTTAGCATTTATAAAAATTTGTGAAAACAGAGGTAGAATTCATAACGTAATCGCTTCAGCTTGCTACTGGTTTAACTGAGGTATCTTTTACACTTTCCCATTTCATTTGAGCTGAAACAACTATGCAGTTGTTTATTGTCAATTTTTCTGACTTACAGGTTATGTGTTTCAGAAATAGGGAATACACTGAGCAAGCAGGTACCAACCAGCTAGTGGTAATAAACTATCTGATGGTAAAAAAATATCAGCTTTTGGGAACTGTAAACTCTCTTGTTTTGAGGCTTTTTCTTTCATAAAAGTCAGCTGCAGGCTTGCTGGGCTAACCAACAACCTAGGAGTGGTGCCTGCTAAAAACCATGGGAAGGGTAGACAGATTGGATCCACACTGAAAACACAAGTCCTTTGTTCAAAAGTTTTACCACTTGTAAATTATGGAGTTCTTCTAGTACGGTCTACTGGTAACAACCAAATACTTGAATTCCCTCCTTCCTAGTAACCTAAATAGTTGAGTACACAATCTCTGGTTTTGAGAAAGAACTTCTGTTAACTTTAGATAAACTATATTAAGAAATGCCAGTGATTACAGAGCATCTAACAAATGAATGAAAAAGCTAAAAGGGAAGAAGTATCTGCAACATAACTGGAACATCATCTTTACTGAAAGAGTGATGCTGCCCCTTCCCCACCGTCCCAGCTGTGAGCTAAATTGCATAGGATTTCACAATCTCAGTCAATTTCATTCACAGTCAGCAACACCGGCAAATTGCTTTCCAGTGGAGACAGAACTTTACTCCCTCGCTGACAGCCTGAATGTTAAACAGTGAAGAAGCAGGAAAAAAGGCTGAAGACCTCCAGAAGAAATACAGACAAGGGGCAGTGATGCACAGTAAAACAGGAAGAGAAATTAGAAGCAACAACATTTTTTGCTCCCTAGAAGTGATACCCCACACAAAATTCATATTTACTAGACTATCAACATTTGTCTGTTATATCCCACAGAGAAAAACAGAACAAATAAGCGTGTTTACTCCTCAAGGTTTTTCCATAGCAGATATCCAATCTCTCTTCTAGCTTTTGCTCCCTGGGTCAACAGAACTACAAGGTTTTCTTAGGAAGTAAGGAAATTTCATTCAGCGACACACCTATGAAAAGATCCACTTTAAAAAGCAACCATGTTTGCAAGTATTACCCATTATAGCCAGCTGATGAAAGCCATTCATCTACCCATCAGCAGCCAGTCTCTGCTTGCTGCCTTTCTATTAATTAAATACTCATCCCTAAATTATTATCCTTCTAAATAAATAACTCTCAATTAAATGCCCATTCCATATGCCACATATGAATGGCAGAATGGTAAAGAAAAATTCAGGAAAAAATCCAGATAAAACTCACAAGACTATCCAGACAGCATGGTAAGTTCCCCTTTAGCTTGTTGTGTCCTGTTGCCCACTGTTGTGGTTTAAACCAAGCCACGCAGCTCGTTCACTCACTCAACCCCCCTTTCTTGCCCTCCCCTCCTCCCTCCCCACTCCCAGAGGGATGGGGAGGAGAATTGAAGGAATGCAACTCCCACGGGTTGAGATAACAACAATCCAGTCACTAAGGTATAACACAAATCACTATTGCTATCACCAATAATAATAATGATAAGGAAAACAAGGGAAGAGGGTACGATACCACCCGCCAAAAACGAGCCCAACTGGGAAGTTCCCTCTTCTTCCGGGTAACTCCCAGTTACCCCCTGGGCATGACGTGCTATGGTATGGAATACCTCCTTGGTCAGTTTGGGTCCTGTCCCTCCTTCCTCCCGGCCTCCTCTCCTTTCCAGCAGAGCACGAGGCTCACAAAGTCCTTGGTCAGGGCAAACATTGCCCAGCAACAAACAAAAACATAGGCCTTATCAGCCTTGTTCCCAGGCCAAGTCAAAACACCAGCTACTAAGGAGGAGAAAAAACTGACTGCAACTGCTGAACCCAGGACATCCACTCACTGTTTAGAAATTACTTGGTTGAATTACTAGCTCTTTTGAGTTGAGTCCTCATTTCAGGTTTTCTTCTAAAGCACCTCGCAAGCCACAAGCTCCTCAAATGTGAATAAAAGCCAGTTGCTTCCATGAAGCAGCCCATATTTCCAGCTTTCCCTCTGCCACCTCACAATGCTCAGTCCAACTCAGCTACCCACATTTCACCAGGTCTTCAAAAACTTTTTATATTTCCCAAATTCCCTGAGCTGATTAGGAGCACATTGAGCCATGCTCAGTGTACTTTATCTGTATAATTTATGCATAGAAATTATTTGGTTTCCAGAGGAATGACATGTTTAATAACTGCTGCCTCAGAGAGCTTTGTGCTGATGTGGTGTTCCAAGCAGCAGGGCTGCAGCTGTGGTCCCATTCCTCCTCCTGCTGCCACATACACCAGGACAGTCCAGCAGCAGCACTGCACACGCACCATAAAGCCCAGTCCTGTGACAGACAAAATGACATTAAGTTGTGAGACAGAAGTACATGAGGAGCTTTGCTGCTGCAAATCACTCTTTTTGCCTCATGGGCATTATTGTTTAGGGTTTATAGCAATACTCTCAGGAAATTACTGCACACTCATACCACTTGAGTTTAGGGACGCCAAATGGTTTTTCCTTGGCTGAACCACAGGGCAGCTTGAAGGTCCTTGACATTACTTCTGAGTCTGACTCAGAATTGATTAAGAAACAAAAAATCTTCTTCAGATCCGTAACATCCAAAAGACTTCCTTTATCTCTCTTTTCAAGGATAAAGAATGGAAAGAACTTCACAACTCTGCTCTCCCTCATGAGGAGTGTAACAGTGTTAAGAAGGCAAACAAGACATAACGAAGGTACTGTGGAAGCCATTTCTTTCTATTGCAGGTGAGTGCTAGGCATTCCTTTGGTGGATTTAGTAATCTCTTAACTCTGAAAATATTCTGTCCTTCATTAGAAACACATTAGTTCTCATCAAAAGTGAAATCCACTGTGCTCTTACTGTGCAATCACATATTATTCTAATTGCTCTAATAATCTAATGCAATGTAAAATACCCCATTAAAACATTTATAAAATGTTCTGTTACTTAGATTATATGTATGAACTGTTCGAAGTTATTAATTCACCAATAATGACAGTATACATTGTAGCTTTATGGAGAGTAAACACCCAGAAGAGCTTATGAATATTAATGATGCCTGCCATGTAAAAAATCACTGACATAAAAACATTAATAGTTCACAAGTTTGCTATTTTTCAGTCCCACTTGCTGCCAAAATCATTCCCTCCCACAATTTTACCATTGTTTCATAGATAATTTACCGTTCATCAGCAGCCATTACTTCAACGGTGTCATTCCAAAGTCTAGATGCTATTTTGTGTCCCTCAGCCAATACAGTACACAACAAACCTGGCAACATGCTGGCTAGCAGCCATTCATGAGATTTAAGAGACTAGTCACTGTAGGTAGAAGTAATACTCAGAGTTCAAACACTGAAGATGGTCATGCAAAAATCTTTAATCTAAAAGCTCTGATTTTTTTTCTTCTGGCAAAATTTACATCACCTGTTCTAATGCCAGATTTTGCTTGTTACTATGGCACTCACAAGAAATGTGATTAGAAATGAGTAACTGACATTCAGGAGTTCCCATTCCAAGTTCCTTTTGAGTGCTAGGTTGTAGGTCACAGTGAGGGAATGGAAGATGTGCTGATACCAGCTATTTGCTAACACTCAGAAAACCAAAATGACTGAGAAGCGAGTTCCCATGATCCAGTTCATCCACAGCATTACACAGGCACCACGGTTTGTGACTGTACTGATGTACAATCTACAACTCTATTTCTGCTCGCAGGTCACAGGACTAAGATTTGTAGGTAACTCTTTGATAGCCTGGCTTAGGTTATCACAGCCAGGTGCCATCCTGCTCATGCAACATAACAACCATTAGAAAGCAGAACCAGTTTTCAAGTTTTTAGCCATTGTTAGGAAGGGCACAGAGTAGAGAGTTCATGAAAGAAGAAACTTTTTGTTTGGATGGTCAATAAATGTGGAAGAAAAAGGCATTTGTTACCCAATACAGAGATACACCCACATTAAATAAACAAATAAGGACTTTAAAACCAGATGAAATGCTGAGCTTATAATTTATCTTCTCTCCTCCTATTTCCACATGCTCTCTTAATTTTCAAGACCTTAAGTAATAAAATTGCTTAAAAGTCACTTCTTACAGTGTTATAAAATCCATTTTCTTCACAGCAGAAACTAGTAAGAGCAGTTCACAGCTCCAGTTGGGGGTGATATAGGAAAAAAATGAAGATATACAAGTGACAAAAAATAGAATTAATCTTTGAACCATTCTATAACAGATGAATCCCATTGTTAACCAAAATAAACAATGGCTCTAATTTAGTCAAGTTTAAGACTATTTCTCAGTATAAAAAAAAAAAAAAAAATTCAAATCAGTGGCCAATGTCCTCATGAGATAAACGTATCACGAAATGTGCCTTAAAATATTTTCATCTTTTAAAGTCTAAAACGGCCAGATAACTTTAAAGTTAGAACCCCAAGTACTGAAATGAAAAGGCAAACTCCTACTGATGTTAAGTATTTTTAATCAGGACTATTTTACTGGAATACAATTGAAGACTTTTGTTCAGGAGCTCATATTTCTTATTTTTTGCTCTAATACCACAAGTATCTTTTAGGCACAGGGGATACCTAGCTCACAGCTTTTAATGTTAATTATGGTAATCTCTGTAGACATCATCACCTCTTCACTTAACTCATAATGTAGGCATAAAATATCAGTTCAGCTTTCCACTACAGTAGCATAGTTTACTGCACTCTGAGGTTTTTTTTTTTTGTGACAGATTCCTCTTTAAAGCTTTTTTTATAGTTCAGTAATAAAAAAATTACTTCATAATTACACTTTGACAGGTATTTTATTTTGTGAATGAATCAAAACTTGTAAGTCAGAAGAGAAGTTAAAGAGTAAAAATAAAAATATTTTTTCCAGTGACACAATTCAAAGGTAATTCTGAATTTAAACTGCACCAAGATGGACATTATTCATTAATACAGCTGAGAGATGAGACACAAGGGCAAGATGAAGACGCCAAGCCCTGGTAATTTACAAATGGGTGTCTTCAGCACAGCAATGATCAATGCATTGCCTAAAGGCGGCTTCCCATTCACAACTGAGACATCCTATAGCATCTGGAACAGCTGCATGGGGGGATGGGGTTTACAGATACAGCCAACAAGCTGTAAGAAATTATGTTCCTGTAGAGCAGCAGCTGGAGGCCAGACAGGAAACTCTAGAGCATCTCAGATGACACTAGACAGCAACATTCAAGCAATCAGATAGGATGTTTAATGTCTCATTACAAACCAATTGAGATCTCATCAGCATCATTAGTGGAGCTCGCCAGCAACTCAATTCTTCATTTCACTCTAAAGTAGACATCTAGTTATCAGTGAGCTGAACTGCTGTATACAGACATATGAATCTGGTGATGTTAATCTCAAGCTGAGTCCTACCACAAATGCCTTTAAATGTATCTTTATGCTCATCAATATCAGCAGTGTTCTAACATTCAAATAGCAATAACTGTGCCTCACACAACCAAAATAAGTTAACAGAAGTTACATTATTTCCCTTCTCCAGTGATTCTAATACAAAACCATACTCAACCAGCTGGGTTTTGTCCACACCAATGAAAGATGCATGTCAATAAAGTAATTCACAGAATTGTTACTACAGGCAAAAGGAAACTCAGTGTTCATGAGCAGAATACTGTTTTAATCCCTCCAGAAGGTAAACAAGAAACATCTCAACTTTGCCCTGGATCACTCCTCATCCACTCACCTATCTACATTAACGTATTAATATAAATCAAAAGGACACCTTTTATGTGACTTTCCTGGTCATCCCCACTTAATATTTAACTTCGGGTTAACCTGCATTACTACGGCAGTGTGGAAGAAAACCATCATACCACCAAGCCACAAGGTATTTCCAAAGACTACATCATAAGTTAAGTTTGATTTGTAAGCATCAAGAAACAAAAATAGTATTACCAAGCACAAGGGTTTATTTTCCTTTATCTTTTGCTTTGTCTTACTGGAAAGGGACATAAACACTGATGAGAGCAACACGTTCACCCACTTCATGATTCCTTGGATTATATCCAGTTACAGGCACAATCCACTCATTCCATAAACATGAAATATTACTATTTAATAGCTTTAATGACTTAAAGTGCAAAAAAGCTACTATAAAAAAGTGTACCTCATAAGACTGTTGTCAGGACCCATGGCTACTGTCATACAGCGACTCCTCTGTTACATTCTTTTATATTTAAAGCTGATTGTGTATTTTCCTCTGAAATGTTTAGCAGCTCTAATAATATTTCAGTTACAGATAGCTGTCACTGTCTAAGGAACAGACTGGGGAACTTACAGAATCTAGCATTTTACACCCCAAGGATGTAAAAAATGTTTTTCTTCTTCAGATTTAGGAGACATGACCCACAAAAAAAGCATACACAATGAATGACAGTTATGAAGACAGTATATTTGAAATATGTATTATTAAAAATTAGACATCATAGATAGCATCAAAGTCTATGTCCTAAAATGAAGAGGTGGTGGTCATACAACATATTTGAATGAGTAGGCAAAACCTGTGCAAACTCACTAGTTAACAGGGGTGGATTTAGAAACCTAAAATTAGTCTGAAAATGGAAAACTGTAATAAGATGTCTTTTCCTCTCAGTGCTATTCATTCTCACAACACCTAATTCTGCCATCAAGCATCATCGTCTCCAAATATTATTTTGAGATTTTGTATTTTCAGCTGTCACTCCCTCCCTTGCTCTCATGCAATACGTTTCTTCTGAGAACTGCAGAGGTTCTTTATATAAATAATAAGGCATATAACAGCTATAAATTAGAACGTTCCACCTTCACAGATGGAACTGGAACAGAGCTAACATGCCCCAGAGTCACAAATTTTCTGAAGTTATCTTAACCCATAAAAGATTACAATAAGTCTAATTTAATTTGGAAAATTACTGTGACCTAAGTGAACTCTCCTGTGATCTGTAGGCATCTTAATGCAGTGGTATCTAACACAAAAGAGAAAGCGGCTGTTATTTTTTTTCTGAATCAGATTTCAGTGATGTGTGTCATTATATGTCCAAAACAAGTGAACGCTAACACCAGGGAGGTTATCAGTCACGACTCTGTAGCTGCAGGCAAGCTCTGTATCACACGTTAAAAAAAAAATTCATTCAAATCCTCCTATGCTTAAAGAAAGCGTCATACACTCTCCAACCCAAATGACCAATGCAAAGCGAGTTCTCTAAATATAAGTTTAAACATAAATTCACCGAATTTACTCACTGAATTCAATGAGTGAATACACCTATCCTGAGCAAGAAAAATCTGATTCCTCAGAGTATTCCCATCACTTCCAGCATGATTCAAAATGACTTCTGGCAACAGCAGGGAGCAGGCTCTCCTGACCCTGCTGCAGCCCACTTCAAGTCAAAGCAGCGAGGTGGTGGTGAAGCTCTGAGCAACTGTTTCTCATTGTTGTGAGCAGACAGCCCACAAAATCAGTACAAGGGCTCATGTAGAAAGTCATTTTTCACAGAGCTAAACTTTCCTCTCCAGCTAATTCACACATGGCAGTCCTATTAAGTGGAGCAACATAGGGAAGGGGAGCACTTCAAAAGTTACCGTTGATAAATCATTTCTTTCCAGCTACCACTGTTCTGTAAAGGTCCTACAGCCAGTGACAGGACTCAGCAGTTGTGCTCATAAAGCTCCACGTGATACTGCTGCCTCCATTACTGCATGGGAAAAAGTCACCTTAGCTGGGTAACTATGATCTGGCTTTTTGCTTCTGTTTGGGGATTTTTTTGGTAGGATTTTTTTGTTTGGGGTTTATTATTTTGTTTCTGGTGATATTAATCTGCGTATTTCTTTTCTGAATCTATTACAAACTAAAGGCATTTTCATCTGCTCACTGCAGCTCCTCTACCAGAAAGAGAAAAAAAGATTTTAATTACCCAGTAATCTTGGGGTTGTTTGTAACCAGCAGAAAGGCGAATCTGCCCCAAACTGTTAAAAAGTCATTTAAGGCTGCATATCTTCAAAGTATTAAAAATAATTATGCAGCAGGACTGTTATGGGATATGCTCACTTAATATAGCTCAAAGAACTGAGATAAGGATTACTGAAGATGTACATAAAAGGCTGCCTTGTAATGAAGGTATGTGTGTGTGAGAGGGGAACGGAGGAGGGGATCCTCAGCTGGAAAAGACTACACAACTCAGAAAATTTTCTTCAGATATTCTTTAGCAGAATATGCAGCTTTTTACCTAATCTTGGAAACATATAGGCATGCAGATAAAGCAGTATTAAATGGATCACTGCTGCCTCTGGAGAAAAAGATAAGTTAGCCTCTGGTGTTTTGATATTCCTTTTCTGACAGCTGTTGTTCTTTCTCTCAAATGTCTTCTGCCAAGCGAAGATTATTTGGGATTGACAAATCTGTGCTTGGGAATAAACAAGATCTTTTCTCTGATAGGGTGTTGGAAATGGATGCATAAGATACAGATAACCGTATAGTCTGTCAGGTGTATTATATAGCTTGAAGGGGTCTCAGGGAAAATGTCCCAAGCCATACGAATACCTACATATGCATAACAGTGTTTCGTGAATCCATACTGTTCCAAAAGATAATAACAGCAGGAAATCTTCCCCTTATACACTGCAACTCTGACAAGAAAACAGACAACTCTGCTTCCTACCCTGTGGGACGGTAGAGACCAAAGAGTAGAAAGAGATGAGACAGTGAGGTTGGTGTAACTGCAATGGTAATCTGGAGGCACTCACACAACACAATGCTAAGACCTAATGAAAGTAAGAAGTGGTTTGATTTCTCTAAAAAATGCATACCCCTTTGGGATCACTAACTGCTCTGTAACCAGCACCAGCTGCACATGGTGTATCAGGGCAGTCAGCATTCATGCAACCATTATCAATCAACAAACTGGCTTCCACATCCATCACTGGAGATGTGGAAGAAGTTACAAATAGTCCCAACTCCTTTAGAGCCTCTTTGTTAAACACCAGCACTAAGTCTGCTACTCTAAATACAGCATGTGCTTTACCTGCAGCCCTAAACGGTAGGTGTCCTCTTCTCTTTAAGCTTTACTGTCATCTAATTCAGGCCAGGATGTCCCACTGGTGCTGCAGTGGACTCAAGTGAACAGCATGGAAGTACAAACATTTTAAGGCTTGTTTAAGTTTCAGTATATTTTTAAATGCATGCACAGAATTAGAAATCATCTGTAAGAACAGTTACTGCTGCACATGAGCGATAATGTAACGCCCTAAAGTTCTGGTGCTGGAATATATTTTTTTTTGTTTCTTAGGAGATGATCTTCAGCAAAATAATCCCAAACCAAACACACTACATACATGCATATTTACATGTGTGTATGGACAAGCATTTGAAAATGTCAGGTTTTCAGAAATTTATTCATATATTATAACTACTCATTTTCAGATATGATGCAATTTAACACACCTGTACAGGCTGCAGGTATTCTTGAACTCAGAATCGCTCTTTCTTATTGCCAAAAGATACATTTAATTGCAAAGAGGTGCTGAATCTTTGTTAAACTTTTGTGTTATATATATACCGCCATTCACTACTTCAAATTCACTTTATTAGTATTCTGTCTGAATGCTCGACACCAGCCAAGCCCAGCACTTTTCTTTTACCTGGAGTAATGAATAGCTTGATGTCCTGCGATATTAAAATAGAAGTCAGTTGTATGTTTCATCTCATCAGTATGTCCAGAGACTTCAATCCAGTGTGCTATCGGGAGGCAGTAAACTCCATCTACTATGTCGCTCTGGTTGTAAACACAACATCTATCATGATGGGGCCCATCACCTAAAACAGAAGAAAGGACAATTGCAGGCTGTGCATCTTCTGAAAGATTTGCAGGAGATGCGAAATGAGGAGTGGTGTTTGCTACCTGTTCAAAGGGCATTTCTCATAACACATTATTAACGTCTGAAACAGCAGTAACAGAAGCACTACCACAAAGCAAGAGTTCAGCTTCCTTCAAATTTTCAAATTATTTTTAAAATCCTGAACACTAAAGCTGTATAAAATTATCAAATCATCAACTGTAGCACTTAAAATTTCAATAATAATTAATTTCATTTAAGTTCCTCATTTGATGTCTGATAGTATGTGACCTCGGTGTTTAATGTTTCTTCTGTGTGATCCAGCTTGCTGTGGCGCAGTCTAGCAGTGGCACCTTGCCTCAGGCTTATTCCCAAGGCAATTGCCAAGCTATGAGAAAGACATCAGAGAAAGAAGATAGCGTTCCTGTTCAAGATCAGAAAGGTAAAACCACAAACAAAGATAGGACTGGTGACACTGGATTTGTTACTAGCTTAAAGGTTCAGGACGAAAAAGGGATCAGATCTCAAAGAAAAGCAGCAGGTGGCAGACAGCAATCCAGAAGTGATGAAGATCTGTTTCAGGAAACAGAAGAGACTGGCAGCAAAGACTCTCGGGTGTCTTGTCTTGCACAGGACACACACTGATGCCTAGCCTAGCAGTTCATTAAATCCTGCCATCTTTTATGTTTGCTAACCAATAAACAGCTGCTTTGTACTCTTCAGATACACATGTCCCACTTACAGAGTTTGTTCATATACAGTAAAAGTTGCCCAAAGTAAGCCAGAGAGAGATGGTCACATCTGCGAGTGATCACAATTACCTAAAATGATCTTGTCTAAAGTAAGAATATTTTCTTAGTTTTCCACAACCTAATATCCATTACCCATTCTTCTACTCTTACAGCAACAGTGTGAGCTTCAGTACATAAAACCAATTTTTAAAAGCCATGACAGAATAAGCATCTTTAATTGAGCTGGGCTGTGTCAATAAAAAGGTTATCTAGCCTCCACAAATTTAACATACATATATTCTCCCCCTTTCCCCATTTTCACATACTTATTGTAATACTAATTGCCATGAAGGAATTATTGTGCAGATTAGAAATGACCTAGTCTATGGCTTTCTTTTAATGTAAGACTTTTACAGTTATACATTATTAATGATGTCAGAACATTTCCGAGTAAAACTAAGCCCAAAGGAATATCTTCAATTTCACACTGCACATGAATACATGACCAGCTTCCAAGCACCACATTTAGGGAAATTTGCTAAAGCAAGTGTGTTCTGGGAGACGTATAATGCAATGATTAGAGAATAAGACTAATATTAAATAGGGAAGCTCAACCTCCTTATTTCCAAATGACATGCAGAGTATTTTATCATAATTGTGAAATATTATTTACGAAAAAAAAATACTTAGCAGAAAACTATTTTCTCTGTATCGCTGAACCACTAGGCATCGTATGCAATAGTAGGACACAGCTTTTTATAAATACAGTCAGCAAGATAAGTATATACCTCCTGAAGCTACAAATATCACTACTATATTTTTAACTCACATTTCTAATTGTTAGCACTTCTAAACAGTATTTAAAGACAGCAGTTTACATTGATAAATACAACAGTGTAACAAAACCTATGGATGTTTATGACATTTGTCATAAATAATATCCATAACTGTCATATTCAAAATCTTGACAACCACAAACAACACATCTTGCCTTCTCCATTTTACTCACAACTGCCTGTAGCAATGCACATCACCATGGCCCTGCCTTGCCATCACATGGCTGTGTCTGACCCTGACCCTCACCTGTTGATGGGCAGATATCCCATCCCAGCTGCAGCCCCATCCCCAGGCTCCAGGAAGGTGCCTGATGCCTGGGAGTGCCAGCACCTGGGGTGTCCTGCAGCCCCCAGGTAGCTGCCAGCCCTCACTGCCCGCTGGCAGTTTTGAACCATGTTCTCGGGATCTCTGCCTCTGTTCCTACTCCCAGCCCTGTTTTATCTTGCATGTGGGTGCCCTGGTACCCACTCGGGCTCCCTCAAGGACTGCTCCTTCCATTGTTCACAGCTCTTCCTCCTCTCTCACAAGGGTTCCTGTATAAATGTTGGCAATCACAACCTATGACCTCTTCCTCCTGTTTAATTACTTCCTTCCTCCCTCAAGGTACTAGTTAGTCCTACAAGACAACAAAGCCTCACTCTTTGTCTTCATGATTTCAATTGCACCAGTACATATTTCCTACTTTCCCATTTACAACTGCTGCTGCTTGAGGTGCTTGTACTTCTGTCATGTGGCAGTTTTGCTCTCAGTCCTCCTTCTCCAGCTTTAATTCTTGGCTTTTAATTCTTTTTTCCCCTTCCTTCTCTATCATCTGCCTTCTTAAATGGCAGAAAACTCCTGGCTTTGTAACCCTTTCACCTTCACCACCATTCATTCCTTACCCAGCCTACAACACCACATAAAAGCAGGGCCAAGAGTAAATTACCAAGAGATGCTTGTTTGAATTGTTCCCTCAAACAGGTTTTGTCAAATCTCATTCTGAAAAGCTTCCTTCTCTAATTGTCATTTATCATTGTTGATTATTCTGTACCACTCAACCTCACCTTCCCACTGTGGCCTAAATTCAAATGGGAAATTCAGAAGGTTAGCTTATGTCTTGCCTGTGATACTCAGGTAAACACTAACTATTTGCATTCCTAACATTTTTAATGAGAATTGCATAGCTTTTTACTACTCCTTATGTTATATACAATCTATGAATTAACAACCCTCTTACTGAAATAAGATGTCTGTGCAACAGAATGCATATGAATATATATAAATATAAATATAAATATAAATATAAATATAAATATAAATATAAATATGTTGTGTATATATATTGTGTATATACATTGTGTATATTCATTTACTTGTTGAATATATAT